>VZUI01001308.1:0-68765 GCA_013401135.1 Cettia cetti
CCGCGGCACGGGGACACCGCGGCACGGGGACACCGCGGCACGGGGACACCGCGGCACGGGGACACCGCGGCACGGGGACACCGCGGCACGGGGCTGCGCTGAGCAAAGACCCGGCTGATGGATGCGCTGTGGCTGTAGTGAGTTCGATCTCCAAAGGGGCAGTCGGTGCTGTGACAGCGGACCGCAGCACCTAACCCGCGGTCAGTGCATTCTCCAACTCTCAGAACGCGGCTCTGGGGCACTGCGCCCTCTCCGCTGGGCTTCACACATCCCGGCTCTCCCCACCCACACGCTGTGCCAGCTCAGCGCGGCACTTCCTCAACCCTTACCACATCTCCCGCTTAACCGAAAAATGCACTGACACCCTTTTCTGTACATTGACAAGGAGCAAGCCTTCAAGTAGTTTCTCTTTAGTCTGTATTTACCTCTTCAACAGTTACAACAGACACTGGAGAGTTCATTTTAAAACAGTAAACTTTTAAAACGTTAACACAGGTTTTAGCTTTTAAAAGAAAAAAAGTTCAGTTTTAAAAAAGGAGGAGAGATCATAGAAAAGCACAAACAATTCAGGCTTATTTACAGAATCAAACTCAGCATATTCAGAGTGATTTTGTATACAGACAAACATTCATAAAACCAAACGTGCTACAAGGTTCCATGACAATAGCAGTTTCCAGAACAATCAGCTGTTAAGGTTACACACACCTTCACTCATTTTCTACAGTCTCAGTGCAATGAGTTTACACTACAGCTAAATAACTGGACTACAAATTTATATATTCCAGACCCCTACTCAACACATTCTCAGGTACACGCAGCCAAAAGAAGCAAATACAGTGAGACAATGGAACCACCTTGTGCCCCCATTTTAGATGTGCCCCCTCAGCCACGGCCACTCTCACTCAGCCAATTGTCCTCCTGCCACCAGGATCAGTAGTAACAAGCCTCCAAGAAGCATCAGCCTTCAGAACTGCCTCTCATACTTACTGCAGCCACAATTAATGATCAGCAAAACTAACACAGTTACAGAAGTACTATCAGGCATTTCAGCTCTGCTGTTGGGGTAGTTATGCAGGGTCTCTTAGTTTGATGAAGACATTTAACAAGCTCCATACATCAAAGGAGAGAATCCCTCAGACAGGATCAGCTGCAGATCCCTACTCAGCACAGCAACAGACAAACCCACAGCAGCAGCTGGAGTGACTTTTTCACTTCATCAGGGAGCCAATTAAAAAAAAAAAAAGTCAGTGAGCAGTACAACTTCTATTGTCTTAATTATACATTAATTTTCAAAACTGTTCCCAGGAAAACCTTCTACTAGAGTGAATAGCAGTTAAGTCTTCATTCATTTTTCTTTTCCTTGTGCTTGAGAAGTTTGTTGATCTCCCTTTTTGCCATTCCAATGTACTTTGTGATGATCCCATGTTGGTTCAGCCCAGGAAACAGTAACAAGAAGCTTACTACAGAGGAGAAGGAGAGAAAAAAAAGAATTAATATCCCCTTAACAAGCTTCTGTCACTCTGCAGTTCTTTGCTTCCCTTAAGCCCCAATAATTGCTTGAAAAGAGAAAAGCATAACCCTGCAATAAAAACACTCCACCACACAACCCTTAATCAAAAATTACTTCTACCAGTCTCAATCAATTTCAGGCAGCTAACAAAAGAGTTCTTTGTGTTTTGCATGCCCACACTTACCAATAAGATAGGTCAGAAAGAGATTGTGAACTTGCTGTCCAATCCAGGCAACCACAGCAAGAGTGAAGAGCATGGTCATGAAGTACTAAAAGTGAAAAGGGAAGAGTCAGCACAGACTTGTTCAGGATTCTCCCTTCCCTCCAATATTTGGCAACACTTCAACATTTAAAACCAATGTGAAGTTTTCTGGCTCTTCCACACGTGATAGCTATGCACAGAAATGTGAACATTGAGATCATAGGCTCTGTAATTGTTTATTCTTGCTTATTTTCACAGCATCAGCTGGACAGGGTGCACATTCTTTTTTACCCAGATATCCCTTAGAGCAGGACTGTGCCCTCCCCAGTGCTGCTCCCAAAGCTGTTTTTTGGGACAGTGGCTCAGTAGCTCATGTACCAGCTAACACACTACTAAAGATCCAGTTCTTTGGACAGTTTGTGCACACTGGAAGCAGTTTACAAAAATTACCTGTCCAGAGAAATACAGTCTTCCTTTATCTTATTATCAAGGGTATGCTCCTGAACTGCACAGAACTGCAAGTTTTTAAGTCTTGTATCCTACCATTCCAGGCCTGAGTAAGTGTGTGACCAGTATCAAGTGACATCCAGGACTGCCAGTTTGTTTGGTTTGGAATACCAGTTCGTTCAGGTATGTGCCTTGCTAAAATACTTCAGACAAAGCTAAATCAGACAAAATCTTAAGACACTAGAGATTAATTGCTAGAACTCAATACCATTTTAGGCTTTTCTTCCTTCAGAGTGAAGAGGCGCTTCCACCAGCCAACAATACGGCGACGAGATTTCACCAAATTTCTGCAAATTTCATGAAATCTTTGCTGCTGTTCCGTGGTCCTTTTATTAAAGGAAGGGAAAAAAGCCAGAAATAAGAATTCAAGATCTAACTTAAAAGTTTAAAAAATCTCCCATGGCATTTTTCCAGCAGTAAAAATGTACCCTGGCTTATCCTGGCATTTGCTTTGCTTAGTTTGATACCTTATTGAGCACTGCCATGGAAGTACCCATGTAATTCTCCTGTATGCTGACTCTAATTTTCCTGTAAATTGACTCCCAAAGAGCAAACACATTCAAGCCAAAAACTGCTGACCCTAATCTGATACCAGTGTGATACACACAAATAATGCATGACTACATAAGAGCATCTACATATTAGTTATCCTAAAGTAGACACACTAAAATTTACCTTTAACTCAAAATTTTGTTCAAATTAGGTTCTTCTTCAAGTTACTGCTTTTACACAAGCCTTGCCTTTTTTCAAATTTGTTTCAATCACAATCAAATTCATACCCACTGCATTAGTCTCATTTTCATCACATTTACTACTGCTTCTTTCCAAACCTACAATCAATACTCTTCCACATAATTTTACTTCTTAGTATCTCTTATCCATTAATTACTAAAAACTAGTCTAGCAGAACTAGCATGCTTAATGGAGAGTAAAGAATGTGCCTACTTCTTAAAAGAAATGTTTTTTTCCAGAAGGAACAATAAAGGTATGTTGTAGCAGTTATCTTCCAGAAAAAGACTGAAGTACATGTTGCTGCTGTCCTCACTTCACGCATTATAGATTGCTGATTTCTCCCTACAATGACTATATCTGCAAATCAGGCATCCATTTTGATAAAAATCATAATTACACTCAAGAAATTGTTTTAATTGAAGCTTTCCTCACCACTTATTAGAGCCAAAGATTCGAGGAGCAAGAGCAGGAACCAGGTAATCAGCCAAACAGAGGAACATAACAAAACAGGAGACACCTGAGAGAACTGATGGGTCCAAATAGTAGATCATCCTGCAGAAAGAACAGAAATTATCTGAGTGCTCAAACAGTTAAATACTAGACATGCTTGGTCCCTTCTTCAGACTGGCTCAGAGCTTCCAACAGTAGACTTACTCTCTTGCCTAACCTCAAAAAAAAAATAGAAAAAAATGCCTTTTTTTCTTAATATACCAGGTAAGAATATGCTACATGCAAATAAGGTACAAAGTTCAGCAGAAGTAAAAATTTATCATTATTATTCTCTCAGAAACTGACACACAGTGAAGTTAACAGTGATTGAGGGATGAGGATGAGTGAGTGAACATACAAAATAACCAGGTAATGTAAATGTTCTAATTTTGTTGCTCAAGTCACAGAACTCAGATCCACTAGAGGTTGTCATTTGCTCTGTCTCTCCTGGGAAAGCCAGCCAAACCTGTTCTGGACAAGAGGCCATCAATCTCCACTTAAAGCAGTGCTGCATTTTCCATATTCAGTCTGCCATCACTCAAACACAGGAGAAGGGCAACTGGATAAGAACCAGCTGATCTCCTAAGTGTCTGACAGAACTGGCAAACTGCACAGCTGGCACTAACAGCTGCCTGCAAGGCAGTCAGGTCATCTGTACTACAATGTTACATAAAGGCAGGTCCAAGTCCAGCACCTCCAGTCAGACAGGCAACATCCTCCCACCTTGCTGACTGGAAGTTACCTGCACTCTTCCCTTTTCCCCTTTCTCAAAAGACAGGACAGAGAATATAAAAAAAAAACCCAGTTGTGCAAAAAAATGAATTTATCCTAAACACCAGGGCAAAAAGGCAGAATTTTGCCCTATGGAAACAAGCTTTCTGTAAGGATACTGCTGTTGGTGGGGGGGAAAGCCAAAGGAGATCATGAGATCTGACTAAGAAGCAGGGTACAAAGAATGAGGGCAGAACACGAATGCACCACTGAAGAACATTCAGCTGAGCACAGTAAAAACACCAGCAACTACTGCTGGCAAGCAGCTTTTGCAGAAACCATTCTGAGCAGGACGTAACTCACGTTACTTCCTATTTTTACGAGTTCTGGTTTTAATTTCCAACAAAGTTCACACGTTTTAAGAAACAGAACCCATAGTAAAAGCCTTTCTATTAGACTTCTCCAGATGTCCTACTAATTTTCTTAATAGGTTTGGTACCACAAAGATGAATGATGTTGCAGGCTCACTCCAGAAGGTACTTACAGGAAAGAAAAGGAAACAACACTCATCAGTGCCAGAGGAAACCAGGCCCGCTCCCAGCGAAGAACTTTATCGGTCATCAAAATCACTTCTCCCCATCCTTGCAACTGCTCTTCCAAGCTTGAAGTTTCAGCAGCCTACACAAAAAGAGAAGAAAACGACTTTACTAACCAGAGTTATCAAAATAATTCCCACACTGAAGTAGTTAAAAAAAACCCCAGTGTGATAATTAAAGATCCAAGCCACAAATCTTTATGAATAATTAAATGAGAAATAAGAAAGTGAGTTCTGTACTAAGTTATGACATGGTAGCAGTGATGTTATGATGATGATTAAATAGTCAAGATTCTAGCAGCATGTATAGGACAAATAATACCTCCTCCCAGATTCTACCAAGGTGTTTTCCCCTAATTTCCCATTTACCACACACCATCCCCCAGACTGGGAGATAGACAGGTTTTAAAGCCTAGCTAAAGCCTCTCAAGTTTTCAGGGTAATGACTAGAAAACTGTAATATGAGAACTATTTAAAAATAAATGTATTTTCCAGGACAACTCTACCACATTAAACTGAAGCTTTCTAGCTGCTGTCCAATGCCAGTTTATTATGAGGAAGATGGATAAAGACTCAGAATCCACAGTAAAATTATCCAACTGATCACATTTGGACAGCAAGTTTTCCCACAAGCTGCTCAAGACAGCCTTTAAACTTCACTTCCTAGGTGATTCCTACATTCCTCCCTACACCTCCTCTGCAAGGAGGACCTGTGCTGCCATCAGCCTGTCAAGCAGCTCACCGGAGGTGTTCCACATTTACCAGAGTTTAACAGTCTCTCCTCAGTGGGACACCGCATCTCAGAGATTACAAAACTCAGGAAAACCGTGAACAGAACTGACTGCTGCCCGAGCAGAAGGAGGTGAAAAGAAGCATGAAGATACGCACGTCTGCAGTGCAGAGATAACAGAACAGGTTTCACTCTCAGTAACGTGCTACACTTAATTCTAATGAGAACTTCGGCGCCAACTAGAATAACAAGGACAATACAGTTCCGTGGACTTTCTACAAACTCTGGAGCCTCCCCCCAAGCTCTGAGCTCTTGGAGCTGTTCCCTGTGCCCAGCCTGGGTGCGCAGCACCGCAGAGCTCAAACGATTCCAGCCTCAGCCCCCTCACAGGCTTTTACAGTGATTTTTCCCATTTCCGACGGCAGCCGCTTACCAATTCAGGCATAACTCTATATATAACCTCGTGTTTGTTTAACTATTCAAGCCTATCTTGGCCCGTTTAGGTAAGCTGATCACTCAACGCCTGCAGCTCTCCCGTACCACTGCGGCGTTCAGTCCCGCAGCGGGAGGCTGCACACACACAAACAGACACACACGGGCACTCAGGCACGGACTAACAGACACTGTCGGGGTAACCCCGCAGGTCAGATAACGCCAAGCGCTAGTGGAGGCTCCCGCGCCCCGGGCCTGCACGCGCGGCCCCGCGCCGATCCCACACCGAAACCCCGGAGCCAAACCGCGTCACACAGCGCGGGGCCGAGCGCTCCTCGCCAGCCGCCGCTGCGGGTACGACACAGCAGGGCAGGGCGGGCCTGCCTCCGCCGCCCCCAGCAGGCCCCAGCGGCCGCCAGCCCTCGCCCGGCGCCGCCCGCCCGCCCGCCCTCACCAGCTGGTAGACGCTGTTGTTGTCCCCCTCCGCCATCTTGGGCCGCTCCCGCACCGCCGGCCACGCCCTCCCTCAACATACCGCGCCGCCGCCTTTTATAGCCTCTGCGGGCCGCCTGAGCGCTGTGATTGGCCAATCCCGGCACTCCGCCGGCCGCCGGTTGGCTGCTGGGATTCGAACCGCGCGGGGCGTGCGCGTGCCCCCCTCGCGCGCCGCAGTGCGGCTGAGGCGGCGTCGGGAGCGGTGCCCGGCTCTGGGAAAGGGGCGGTAACCCCACAAAACACAGCAGGAGCCGAGTTGGAAAAGACCTCTGAGTTCAGCTTGTGACCGAACACCACTTTGTCAACTGCGTCATCGAATCTTTCCTTAAAACACCTCCAGGGACGATGAGTCTACCCCCTCCCTGTGCCGCCCGTTCCAATATCTGATCGCTCTGTGAAAAAATTTCTTCCTAATGTCCAACGTAAACCTCCCCAGGGTCAGCTTAAGACTATGACCCCTTGTCCTGTCTCTTGTTTCGTGGGAGCAGAGCCCGATGCCCAGCCGGCTCCAGCCTCCTTTTGACCAGCTTGCTAAGGTCACCCCTGAACCCCCTTTTCTCCCGAATAAACAGCCCCAGGTCCCCCAGCTGCTGCCCATCACACTTGTGCTCCAGCCCCTTCCCCAGCTCCTGTGCCCTGCTCTGGGCTTGCCCCAGCCCCTCCGTGTCCGTTCTGAACCCAGGGGCCCTGAACTGGACTCGACACCCGAGCTGTGGCCTCATCTGTGCCCAGCACCGCGCAGATTCTGTCGGTAACATCAAAGCCCAGCAACGTGTTTTATTTCCTTCAGAACTTGTGGCAGCATGGGAATAAATACAGGAGAAAAGGCACTGGGATATAAATATTGTTTCTGACTCAGCTTTCTAAATGCTTCAGGCACGTGTGTTAATGAGCGTGATCACTGTGCCCAGGATGCAACACAAGGCTATAATGAGAGCAAAGAAAACATCTCGGGCACCAAAACTCCTCTGGCACCAGCTTGACGGAGACAAAAAAAAAAAAAAGAGGGGAGGACTAAGGAGGACACTGTAAAAGCAAACATATGTCCATTCTGAATGGTCTTTCACAGCGTGCTGCTCACTCACCCTAGAACGTATGTAAAGAACAGATTCTATACTGAGTAACTTTCAAATTCATTCACATGCCCCTAAAAGCTAACAGTATTTTCCTGTAACGTTTTACACTTATAAATGGTGGAGTTCACTCTCATAATCTGTAATTTTACCACAGCAAATCTCACACAAAAGGTGATTTCATAAGAAAGTGATGATGCCAGCAATAATTTTATTAGTCTTTTAAAACAGAGTCATACAGAAGCACGACCTCATAGCAACCTTCCAGTGTCTGAAGGGATTTTTCATCAGGAACTGTAGTGATAGGACAAGTAGTAATGGGTACAAATTGAAATAGGGGAAATTTGGGTTCGATATTAGGGGGAAATTCTCTACTGAGGGTGGTGAGAACAGGTCTGCCCAGGGAGATTCAGTCCTGGGAGCTGTCCCTGCTCGTGGCAGGGGCCTGGGACTAAAAGGTGTTTAAGGTCCATTGCAACCCCTCACCATTGTGTGATGCATTAGTGTTTCTATGGATATTTGCAGTGCCCTGCAGCAATGCTGCTCTGCTATGAGATGCCATCAGCCAGGTCCTGGTTTCATCCAGTTATGTGATTCTCACCACAAAAATCTCAAGCACTTACCAGTGGAAGAAGCAGGCATTGCCATCATCTCCAGCCTGTCACATTCACCGTCTTCCAGCCAGTCTTTCAAATGCCAGCTCCCCAGTCAGGGGCCCTTGCAGCTTTTCTCCATCCCAGAGAGCCTGCAGTGCCTTTCCCTCCCGGGAAGGCTGCTCCATAACTCAGAGGGGCAGGTGAGAGTGGCCGGGTGTCCTCAAGCCCTGAAATGCCACAGGGGCACTGCAGAACACAGGGCAGGGCCCTGCCACCTGCCCATCCCTCCCTCCCTGAGCAGCCAGGCCTTGTGAGGCACCACGTCTAATTAAAAACTGTGTGCCTACATACACAATATGCATAAATTCCATTTAAAACCTCAGCTGTGGTGCAGGAAGCAGAGGATCAGCAGTAGCTCAGTACCTCCTGTACCTTACCTGAGCTATACCCAACTGTTTTGCTTGCCTTAATGCTGCAATGGGATCAATTCTTCCTGCACTAAGATTCTCTCTTAGCAGATGGACAGAAAATTAAATCCCCAAGCTGGCTTCAAAGCACCTTTAAAAGGGGCAGTGCAATTACTCTGTGCACTTAGGCACACAAAGTTTACATGTCAAGCCTCCACCCTTTCAATATACCTAATACACATTTATTATGCTATTAATAAAAAATAAGCTTGATGAATGGCAGAATTGCTCTAATCAGCTATGCATTTATGTACACAGCAGTAGCTGTAGCTAATATCTGTAATTTCTGTTAAATTCTTTAGCTGAAATATTAACAGTATATTCACAACTTCTTCACTAAAGAAAAAAATGCATTTTATAATTTGGGATCACATTAACAAACACACAGGTGGCAGGTGTCATCTCAAACTTTTTTCCCAGTCATATTCTTTCATGCATAAATTGTGTCTGCTAATTTTAGGAAAAGCTTGACAAAAAAAAAAAAAAAAAAAAAAAAAAGAAAGAAAAAGAAAAGAAAGAAAAAGAAAAGCAAGCTTTGAAGTACTTGAGTGTACTAAAACAGAATGGCTAATGTACCAAACAGAGAACATACTGATGAATAATTAAAGTAAATTAACCTTAAAGACTACAGCACTTAGAAAAACAAGAGCTTCAACTTGGGGTATTTGAGTCTTTTACAGACATTCAAAAAATTAGTCAAAATATTATCATTTAAAGAGAATACTCCTTGAGGGCAAAACCAATTTTTGCAATGCAAAACCAGACCACGAAGACCCTACAAAGTACAAAACTAATTTGTTAACTGTATAGATCTGCTGCATTTTCAATTTGTTGTATTGACAGTGCCATTATCCTACCAAAATAATCTAGGACACCACTAATGACTCAAGTTTAACACATCCCAGCAACCCATTTGGCAGAGCCATGTTCATATCCTGGCTTTACAAAAGGTGAGAAGAACAGGAGGCAAACAACTTGATTTTCAAAGGGCACCTAAACCATGAGCCCATGGAATTGTGAGGGGGTAACAAAATGTACGTGGAATTTGGCTTCGAGAAATTACTTTATAGCACGGTCCCTTGGTTAACATTTACCACAGGTAAGCAGCAGGCAAAAAACTGCCAACAGTTGAACTGTTTGACTTCCATAGCTTCAGCTGGTTTGTATGTATTTAGAGAGGTGATTCTAGACTTGCATTATTCTAGGTGTGCCTCACTGCAGAGAAAAACACCCATTTTCAGTTTTACTGAAAATAAAGGAAGTACCCTTATGTCTTTGTAAGAAACATCTTAAGAAAATGTAACTAACACAGTCTTATTTACTATGGGGTTTCCTCAAGACTGTACAACCTCCCATACTGTCACCATTTCCAAGAAAAATGCGTCAGCACACAAGTGACAGTGACAGCGCCACTAACTCCTGCACATCTGAGCTGTCTCCTTTGCATTACTTATGCAAATTGAAGTCTCTGGAGAATCCTGCTCTAATCTGGGGTTTGATTTGTATGTGCTTGTATCAGGCACCTTATTCTTCCCTGTAATTTTCACAACCACACAGCGTTTGCATAGAAGGAAAATAAAAATACATATTCTTTTTTATTTTTTAAAACTTTATTAAATTACGCAGTAAGAACCCATCTCCACACAAGTGTTTCATTTCTGGATGGCAGAGGTATAATACATGAGCCACAGGTGAGTGCATTACCCCCTCCCTTCCCCCCAGCTTCCAAGAAACAAAACAGCAGGTACAACACACTCCTGTCACTACACTTCTCCAACAGATTGTTCATAAGGTTATTTTTAACTGGAGAAAAATGAAAAGGACCAACAGTGTCAAGTGTCTTGTTCTGCACACGAACGTTCTTCACTGCAACATTCCGACAGCTTTTCCTGCGACGTGCGCGGCAGAGGGTGAGGAAGCAGCGGCAGCGGAATGCGTTTGCACGGGTACTGTTAGATGCAAAGCCTGTGACTTCCCTAGAGGTAATCAGGCAATCAGAGTGCAAGGAAGGCCATATGACTGTTGAAAACTCTTACACTTCAAAGTGCATGTCCACAAAAAATTGGCAACAGAGGAGAAAGTGAATTCTAAGACCTACTGCGGAGGCAGAGCAGTCAGCATAGTGCAAATACTGAAAGGAACAGAAGTTTGCCGGCATTATCCAAAAATCACCAGCCAAGCTTCCTACTCAGATGAATTGCTGCAAACCCTTTCAATTAAATTAATTTTATGCCAGTAGTGGGCTTGGCTCAAATCTTTAAATACTTGGATTTTGACGGAAAAAATGCTGTATTGAAAGTGTGGTTTTACTCTGAAAAGTGACTAAAATGGCATTAAGGATCTTCCTACATTTTTCAGCAACTGTGCATAATGAATTGACCAAATTCACATAGGAGAAACTTTTTATCTGGGCTCAGAATGCCAGGGTGCATTTCTGCTTTAGCTATCAGCACCTTTACAATTTTGCAGTTGTAGCTGAATTCTGTGTGGTTTGCTTGCTCTAAAGAAAGGAAGTTGCCTTTTCCTAAAGTTGTCCTACTTACAAAATGAAGCAAAAAGTCTTTTAGACACCCAGCAGACAAGCAGGACTTTGATCTAAGGAAGATGATGCCATTTTTAGAGAGACTTTTCTGACCATAATCACACTTTGAGAACTGATTAAAAAAACCTTGGTGGAAGATTCTCTATGGATGCATTACTGAAAAACCATCTATAGAAGAAATATGGCAAAGGAAAAACTACTTTGCAGAAATCTTTACAGATCTATCTGAACAAAAATTTGAGAGTCCTTCATTTCTCGGATTATACCTATACCACTGTGAAGTGAAGCACTAGAATTTACAAGTGTGAACTAAAAAGATTAGGAAAATGAAGTAAAAAGCATATCACTCTACCTCCACCAGAACATCACTTTATTGTTTATCTGTCATCAACAATGTAAAACTCTACTAGATACTCTATCCTGGTTTTTTAAAAGGTAAAGATTACATTGGATTAGCTACGTAGCACGAAAGAAACTACAGCAATCACAGTAGAATGAGATTGGAGGGACAATTTGAATTACAAAAAAGTGTACACTGCAAGCAGAGGGAAGTGCACATTAAATCAAATGCCTGTAGGAATCATTACTTTTAAATGCACAGTGACAATTTTGAGAAACTGTACATAATAGAATCACAAAAATGACTTTAAAATAACCAAAATTACATTTTGTGTTTGACCATCCAACTCATAAGTAATCATTGATGTTCTATATTTTCAGTGCTTTTGGAAAAATTGTTTACCAAACAGAATTTAAGTTGTTAATTTGACTAAACTGTGAAGTAGAAGGATTGAAATAAAAAGTATATTGGAAGTACGCCTAACCTACAAGAATAAGCCAAGAGGGGTGTATGCAAGGAGAGGCTGGGAGGGAGGAGTGAAAGGAAAAAGGAAAGGGAGAAGAGAACAAAGGCTTTTTCTTCTATCTCAGAAGTTCTTCCAATGCAGCGTGTATCTGATGTACAGCTCTTTGCTTTCAGTCCATTTCTGAAGTTTACATTTTGTAGCCTTTTCCCGTACTAACTGGTCAACTCAACCAGCACTGCTGCCACGTAACAAGAGGAACAAGAATCTGAATGCATCAAATCTGCCCTTGCTGTGATTTCTTCATGGCCCCATTTTTCTGTTTTTCTTTGAACAGGGTTCGGTGTTTCCTGAATTGTTCACAGGGTCAGGTGGAATTGAGTTCCAAATCACTCTGCGGTTTGTAGCATCCTGATTTCTTTCTGCAGCTGACCCCCAGACACGTTTGCAGTTCTTCCGTAGCAGAAAGACAAACCGTGTTGCTCAAGCGGTGAGCTTTCACCCTTGACCGTGGGGGTTGCAGACCATTGTGTGTAGCGTATCCCTGAGTGCAGCTATCCTGCAGGATCACTTCCCAGTGCACCGAGATTTCCTAGGTTTCCTCAGATTAAGCCCCAGTATGCATCACCACCGACTGTGGTGCGGCTACGGATGCCTGAGGCCGAGTTGATTCTGGTGGATGTCTGACCTCGCTGAACCAGACCGAGCTGCTGTCTCCCTACTCATACCCAGGCAGTCCAACCTTCATACAGCTGAGCCAAGTTATCTAGATTAGTTGCTTCCTTAATCACAAAGTCAACCTATTAAAGAGGTCAAACAAGGAATTAAAAGTAAGCTAGAATTTTGAAAGTGTTTAAGTGATCTTAGAATTTACTGTCGAATGTCACCTGCAAATATTTCACTGAAATAAAGCTAAAGTAACTGTAGACATAACTTCGTGCAGTCCACATAAGAAACAGGAAGCTGTACTGCAAAAAAAGATCACATATCTCATTCACAGCCCCTAGCTTGAAAGTAGTCACAGCATTCTCAAATAGATGTGGACAACTGTGTCCCCTGACTCCGTTGCCCAGAGACAGGAGTGGCTGTGTTATGTTAGTGAACACAGAGAAGCTCTGTCCCTTGGGCAGCCCTACAGATCTCACTGTTCTCCCTGGCTATCAGCAGCTGTGGAAAAAAATGTTAGCTTACTGACAGACAAAAGGCAGTTATATCTAATTCATGGTTTTACAGAAACCTCCCATACGAAAAACAAAAGTATACACAAGAAACAAACAAGAATGCAGCAACACAAGGCAGCGGCAACCTTGATTTGCACTGCAACAGCTCCCACCCCCAAAGGAAGCCCATTCACAGGAGGATTTCAGCCCTGAAGGCACACTTCAGCATACACACCTGCTAATGAGCATGTATTTAAGGCAAGGGCCAGTACTGGAACTTTATTTTCAACTCACCTGTTCAGCCACAGACATTCTCCTGTTGGGATCCACATCTCGGCCCTCTAACTTGGCTTTGACCCGCTTCCACACGCTAACTGCGTAGGAATTCCTCTCCTGCACAGCTACAGGTACAAAATAAAGTTAATGCAACTTGACATTCCTGCACAGAAATCCACTGCAGTATTATTTTGTTGCTGTCAGTCGTAGGGTTGTTGGTTTTCTTAAGGTTTGTATTTACCTTTTCCTGTTTTAGGGTCCCTGGCTGTCTTTTTGGGACTACAAGCAACACTTTTGCCAGTTCCTGGGACTGTGTTTGGAGGAGTATCTGCTGATGTTGCAAGATTTTTCTGAATTAGCTTTCTTGCATTCTGTGACATCACCTCTGGCTGAGTTTTCTGCCCTGTATTGCTCCGTACAGCTGTAGAGAAAATTTAAAAGTGCTTAAAGTCTTCAAAACAAAAGCATATTATAGAGGCAAGAAAAAGCACAATTAAATGCCTATCAAATAGACCAACCAGTTTTTCAGAACAAATGCATTTTACATTTGCACTTTAAATTCTGCACTGGTTTTCAATCTTTCCATTTTCTAATTTCTTTCACTTCATCAACAAGAAATTTTATTCCACTGCTAAGAACTTATTTATATTAAGCAAACTGCCTACATTCCAAAGTTCAGTGAGAGCTATGATGCTCCCTCTAATATCAGTTCCAGGTGGTTTCGTGTTTGTACTTTCCCAAGAATTACCTGCAGCAAAGGTTGGCTGATATGTAGCAGCTGAAGTTGGGCTGGAGCATTCATTTGCTGTATCCGTGACTAAGGGTGATGCAAACCCCACCAGATTATTGTAGACACTGGGAAACAAAGGAGTCAATAAATACTCATGCAACTACTTGACTGAAAACCCCAAAATTAAATTAATTCAAAATTTGAAGGAAGATTTCTGAGTTCTAAGAAAATCATCCAATATGTGCCCCATAATGTGTTCCTGCTACATGAAAGCAAGTATGCAAAATGCCTTTTCTCACCTGAGACAAGGTAACTCTCTTACCTTTGGCTCTGTGTTTTAAGTTCTTTCAAGGTGGGAGTTATTTCCTGCAGCATTTCAACGTGCTCCTGACTGCGGACTTGACCCATAACCTGAACTAATGTAAACAGAACTGTCTGAATATTATCTTGCCACGACTTATATTCACCCAGGAACTGCCTAACACTGTTCTCATAGGGAACATCTTCACCATCTGCCAGAGCTGCTTCTTCATCCTGTAACCAAGATGTGCAAAAAGGTCAACTGCTACATTTTGGCTAAGAGAATAAAGTGGAGCATTTCTTAGCCCTTTCAGCCCTTCAGTTTTTCATTTGATTACAAATAACTGTAATTTTCAGTAAGTATGTACGAAGAAATAAATTTTTAAATTATATTTTTTTTTACAGATTAAGAACCAAAAGGATTTATAAATACGATGTTTCAACTGCCAAGAGAGAGAAAAGGTTCAGTTCAACCAAAGCCTGTTAAGGCTAATGCTAGAAAGTTTTATGAGTTCTTAAACATGAACTTTGTCCTGAACTCCATATGGACAAACATTTTACTGTTTCTAGATACTTTACAAAGCACAAAGCTACAACTGTCATTTTTCTTAAACTGTACTGACATGGGGTTGAGGAATAAATTTAAGGGTGTTTCAGGCATACCTTTGCCATAGCTTTCAGTAGATGTTTGACATCGCCAAGCTGTCTGTTATGACCCGTGAGCACAGTCTTAATACTATCCACCAGATTCTGAATTGTTTCACAAACTGTTTCTATTTGCTGTTCTCTTTCTGTTTGTACTGTTCTCTGTGTAGATATCTCCTGGGTCAACTGCTTGTGAGCTGAGTGAAGCCATTCAGAGCTGCCAATAGGATGTTCGAGACCAGTGCCCTAAAAATAACAGAAACATTTCTTTAGCTGAACCCAGAGATAAAACTCACATGCTATGTAGACTGCACTGCCAAGTGTTTGACAGCATAAACTCTGTAGCCACACACTCTATCTGAAGGTATACACAACACTGAGAATGGAAGACAAAACTGAGAACTCCCTGCAGTGATTCTGAAAGGTTTCATGCTTTGCCCTGTGCTTACCACTCTCTGCAGCAGGCGAAGCTCCAGGTCAGACACTGAGCTGTTGAACTGGGATGCAAAGGAGCACATTTGCTGGCAGCGTTTGAGGAGTTCAAACAATGCAGCATCGAGATTTAGGGCTTCTGCTGTCCTCGTACGTAAACTTTCAAAATGAATGATATTGCTGCAAAGGAAAGTGACCTGAAAAATCAAAGCAAGAGTGAGAAAAATTGTTCCACTTCAACAGCCTATTAGACAAAGAGCATTTTTTTAATGTGCTTTGAAGTGAGGATTTTAAACACACAGATACTGCTCTGTTACTGTAGCAGTATCATCCCAGGGTTATCCAACCCTGCAGCAATTCTCACAAAGATTATTTCTATTGCTTTCAAGTGGGATTCCCAGAAGTATTTGGTAACTTAAGGCTGCTCTTCAGAGCAGAAAAATATCTTCTACATAAACCTTGAGTAGGAAATGAAGAGTGAATACACTCATGGAGTCAGTACTGTACTTATCTCTAGTACCTGACTTGCTCTTTGACTTTCTTTCAGTACAAGGTTTCTTCTTTCAGCAATAGTGGCATCAAAATCTTGCAAGACTGGGGCCAGTGCAGGATTAGCACCTCCTGCCCATTTTAAACGTTGCTCAATACTTGCTTCAAGTGCTGCAAGTTTCTCCTGCATTGGGGAAGAAAAAAGTCCCAAATCATAGTGATATACACCATTCTAAGCCTGACTTTAAATAAATTATCCATATATAACACATGCAGACACTTCCTTATGCCCATATATGTAAAATACTGTGGCATTCATGATTGACAAATGCTAGTTTATGCTGTTTAAAGTTTATTTTCAGTACACATCACAACTGGATTTGATTGTTATAGTAAGTCTACCTGTCTAGATTTTAACTCACCAAAAAAAAAAGACAAAAGTAATCAGATTTCCAGACTAAGAATTATATAACATCATAGGAGTCCATCCATTATTTTGCAAATAATTCAGTAAATTTTTATAAACTGCACCTTCACAACTAAAAAAGAAAATTAAAACTCAGGAAGCTAAACAATATTTAATAAACAATTAAACATTCTGTATTACTGTCACCAAAGAAATCTAAAATACTGAGCAAAGCCACAGCACACAAATCTTAACACACAGAATTAATTTGCCCATTTCTACAAAGCAAATTTCTGACATTTAGTGACCAAAAATGATAGTAAGGATGATCTAAGGCAGACAAACCTAAAGAAAGGGAGCATTACCAGCCTTCAGAAAGAAAGGTACTTTCACAGATTTGTATTTTTCTTCTAAGAGATTTATTGCTATTCCAAAGAGAGCGCTTTGGATGAGACAGCAAAATCAAACAATGTAACAGTACCCATCAGAAAGACTGGAAGAGATCACTGACAATACCCCCACATTTGTGTAAGACAGCAAGCCAGATAACGTAATTTGAAGGTGGCAGATATTTTTGCAGTTTGTGGTAGCCACGTTTGGATGTGCTGCTGAAAAACCCTCCCCAGAACAGTCATACCTGGACCGTTGCAATGGAAGCTTCAATCTGACTGAGCGTGTGAAGTTTCTTTTTCATGCTGGCTAAAATTGCTGAACGGGGTGGAGGAGTGACAGAAATAGCCTGGGGGCGACTGATGAGCAGATCTTCATGCTGCCACTTTAAGAAAGTAACAGCAACACTTGATTATCAATATTGCTCAGCACAAAATACTTTGCATCACAAACAGCAATTCCAGGCCTCTGGTACCCTTTATAAGTAAGGGCATTTAAAAGGGCTGTGTGTCAGACAGCACCAGCACAGCTCAAAGTTCTAAATCATTTGAGAGCATTAAATTACACAAGTAGTTGCAAATCATGTTTTGCTGGCTTGGATGTTTATACCATTAATACCATTAACTTAAAAAGTGATTTACACACATTTTTTTGATCTAAAGGAAAAGCTATCAATATTCAGAAACAATTCACTTGTGACACATTAATTCCAAGACTTACCTGTCTATGAAATGGTTTATTAACTGACCTGGAGAACTCTTGTCCCTTAACCCACAAATCACTATAAAATAAAGATCACTGATAGTATAACACCACTGGATAGCTGTGTAAAGGTACACAATGGCATTTATCTAAAGCCTCAGAAGAGCATTTTCAGGACTGATACTGCTGCTATTTGTATTTTTAATGAAGCAAAGAGTGGAGACAGTCAATGCATTAAAACTTCGAAGAAAAGGTACAAAATGACGTTCAGCAACTCATACCCTTTGTTCTAAGCCATCTCCTCCCTTAAAGCCACAATCTGTTTGAGAAAAAGGAAGAGAAAGGGACAGCATTGCTGGCAAGAAAACCATTGAATTACGTGTTTTCTAAAAACAACTTAATGGCTATGGAAAAAAATTACATGTATTGATTCAAAAAAATTCATACGTTGCAGAATTTGCTTCCTGTAGAGCAGCTAATCTTCAAAAAAAGCTAGCAATAAGCTGCTCCTTATATTTCTTATATATTTATAGCATAATTAAAGTTTATTAAAATAGCTTAGAACTATTTAACAAAACACCATGCTTGCTGTGCTCAGACACTAACTCGCGCTCATTTCTCCCGGGCCGTGTGGGCTCTCACCTGGAACATGGCAATGTGCAGCTGCACTCTCTGCAGGCTGGTCTTGCACGAGGAGATGCTGGTTTCCAGCCTGCGCACCAGGTCGTGCTTCTTCCAGGCCGTGTCGTAGGAACTGGCCAGGACCGTGGCCCTGTTCATCACCAGCTGGGAGAACTTGCCAATCTGGATGTTGTGCTCCACGGCTTTCTTGCACAGGTCATCCACAGAAACTTTGCTTTCTGCTCCAAAGTCTTTAGCCTCTACCTGGGCAATGATATCGACACCCAGAGCGCTGATGAAACTGCACAAGGTCAGTCCCAAAGCTTGATTGGGAAGGCCAATTAAAAGCTGCCTCACAAAGTCTGCTGTAAAAGCTTTAATTGGCTTGGCCATTTGATCTTCACTAAAACAAGAGTTCCTGTAAAGGGCTTTCACATTGACAATTTGAACAGGTCCATTTACTGCATTCTGGTCTTCAAGCGAACTGATTCCTTTTAAAGGGAGAGAAACAGTATTTTTGTTATGAACAAAACATTTGATGCGTCCAGATGAATAATACCCGACTTAGAAACACAGCAAAAGCACAGGAATTCATTTTTAGTTTCTGCTTCCTTACCACATATCAAGGGTAAGTTATAGTGAAAGTGACCATTTTACATTCTTCTGAACACGATGAGAAGTGGATAAAGGCACGCTGAATATTTGATAACAGTTATTTACCTGACAGTGTCTTAGAAAAGGTACCACAGAGCCTGAAAAATTCTTTAATTGTTTGCAGTCTCTTCAAAAAGAAAATTTCCTCCAGAACTTGCCGATTATTGTCATCATCAAAGAAGTTAACTTGGGTGCTTCGGGCTTCCCTAATTATGTCAATCTTACGCCAAGCAAGAGGTATCTCCATCTTGTTTAGCTGAGCAATGTAAAGGAAATTAATTAGTTTAGTTTTCCTAAAGGTTTCCTAATTCTGACTCAAACAGTACTCCAAAAAGAACAAATCCATACCTTCTCAATCAATAAACCAAATGCAGTTTCCACTTGAGCAAACATTCCATCAAAAGCTACCAAAAGCATCTGACCAGCTGACATTTTGGGAGTTTCATCAACTGAACCATTTCTTGGCTGAATCAGTTCACCATACTGAGCATGAAGTACTCTTAAAAGGAAAAAAGAAAGAAAATTTATGTGGTTTCACTTAGTCTACAACAGAATTTTCTTAAACTGACTGATTCCACAGATTCACTGTACCACTGATGGAGCCACCACAACTGGCTTAAGGGAAACACCACTTGAAGGTTTTGAATTGGTTTGTTTTGTACCAAGCACCTACCCAGAAATGTACTGCCCCACATTACAAGATCCACAAGTCTTTCTGTTTGCTCAGTGTTTTGTCTCATTTTGCTTTTTAATCAAGTCACTGACTCATTAAGCAAAAGTTGCTCATCAAACCTCCTGATGAGGAGTGCCATGGTTACAAGCTCTCCTTTTCACAGGTTCCTCCCACAAACTAATGAACTAGTTCCTATTTTTAGCATCCTTTAACTTCAAATACAAAATCACCACTACATATTTTGGAAGAAGTTGACAACCAAACGTCAGCTTTAAGCAGATGTAAGTGTAAATTGCCACAGCTCCATATTTATGTGTATGCATGTGGATAAACAAACACGCAGAGAAGAAACTTTAGGGCACACTTTAGACCCTGCACTCTGCTTAAGGCATTCTTGGGCAATAAAAGTCTGTATATCAAATAAAAAAAAAATTTAGACAAACTAATGTTCTTTAGTCTTCACTCTCTCACACCTAAACTGAAAAAGGTGATTTACCTTGCAACATCAATGTAATGAGTGTGTGTCTCCTCCTCTATACCCATAGCAGCATTTCGTAAGTAGGCTTGAAGAGATTCAACCAATGTTTGCAAAGGGACTCCATCAGTAGTTTGCTCTATTAGATTATCCAACTCATGGAGCATACTTTCTAAAGTATACTCTCCTTTCATTAAGCACCTAAGTGCTTCAGGGAAAATGATCTGTCGGAAGTTTGAGTTCAATTCCTGTTGGGAAGAAATGATGAAAAATTAAGACGTTTTCCCTCTCAAAAAGCATCACACGCAACATCTTTTGTCATTTTAGTCCTACACCACCATGCAGCAGACATTATCTAAAATGTAACATGATGGTGGACAGCCAAGAGTCAAAAGCCTACTCTTTGATTAACTTTGAGGAAATCAGGAATACATTAAAACCTGTACAAAGCCAAAGGTTTGACGCCTGTAGCAATGCAGCAACGACCATCTCCACAGCAGCAACACCTGACAGCCATCCTCAGCAGAGGCTGGGGGCAGAGTTCATAATTTGTGAATTGGTTTCTTTAATGTCAGCTTTTCTTTTCCATTACACAACTATGAGCAAATTAAATTTACTGAATTTATGATTTACTAAACTGATTGGACTAGACAAAGAAAAAGTAGCAAAAACTTGCCAGGTAGTGATAATTTTGCCACAGAAATCAATGCAGGGAAGAAAAACAGTACCTTAAGTGGCACAGAGCAGAATGCAGCAGAGAGCTAAAGGCAGCTACAGAAAGAACCAATGTGTTCTGTCTCCAAAGGGAGATGAAAAAAGGCCGGTTTATCTTGAGTGCCCAGTGAGCAGTGAGCTCAGTGAGTACATCTTATCTAAGAGCTCACAGGAAGGACTACAACGTGTGGGTGAAAGATCCCCACTGCAATGCAGTGAAACTGCTGCCATGCACGTTTCTGAAACAGTTCTGAAATGTTACAACTTCAAGGCAACTTCAAAGAGGGAAAAAAAATAAAATGAACATCCAAATACACTTATGCAGCTTGATAGGAAAATATTTCTCAAATGCAATACAATGAACCAAAAGCCTCAAAAATTTATTTACCCAGCCACAGTTTATAAAGCACGTCAGTCTTCAGCAGATATTTCACTCAGACTGCCATTCATGGGTTTTTTGTTTGTTTTATTAATGTGGAAACATTTCTGAACCACAAAACTATAAATGCATTTTTCTTCTTCCCAGTATTGGAGACGGGCGTGTACAACACATTTTCTGAGTTTATTTTAAGCTATTTGATTCAGGTGAAAATAAGTAAAGTTTAGCAGGAGCAGAAAACAAAGAACACACTTTGAACAAAAGTTTGGAAGTTGTTCTGGACCGCCAGCAACAGAATAGAAAAATGAGAAGGAGATATGAAGCTGGTGTGTCTATAAAGCTGATACCAATCTCTTCCTCATGGTTATTTACTTGACAGCAGTTCTTAAAATTTGTCATGTATAGATCAAAATGGTTTCTTTCAACCAATAAAAATGTAAATTACAGAAGCAAATGCCTGTTCAGCTCAATTAGATACAGCAATCAGGGGCAAAACTTACGAAAAATTTCAGCAGCATCATAAACATTTAGAGCCCATTATTAAGAATAACTTTGCTGAAACCTTGAAGGATGGGGGAAAGCAACATAAAAGAGTCACCTGAAGTGAGATATATACTCCATTGGCTAAGTGAACAGCTTCTGATGCTTCCATGGGGTTGGGAATATCCAAGTCCTGGGGTACAAGATGGCACTGCTTCAGCAGCTGCACAAGGCACGTGACATTCCCACTCATGCTGCAAAGCTCCTCCAGGAACCAGGCTCCATCTCTGGATGTCAAATCAACCAGCTGCTCTCCAGCACTGGACGCTGCACCTTCCATCATCAGGTTTCGCCTAGATGAATTGAGACACTCAGACACCGTTCCTGCTGCCGCACTGCTGACAGGATCACATCCCTGCACACCCCTGCACATCCCCGCGGCCCCAGCCGCCATTCCCGGAGGGGCTCACCTGGTGAGCGTGCAGAGCGCGGAGATGATGACGCTGGCCAGGCTCAGCGAGCCCTCCTCGCCGTTCTCGTGCAGGAACACTTTGATGCAGCGCTCGATCTCCTTGAGCTGCTCCTCGCACACGGGCACGGTGACGGCCTCCTGCTTCAGGCGCTCCACCTGCCGGATCAGGCGGCTGTTGATGTCGGCCGCGTAGCGCTGCAGCGTCATCTCCGTGGCCGTGATGAACTGGCACGTGCTGGTGGGGGGCTGAGGGGCGTACTGCATCTCATACCTGCAAAGCACAGCAACACTGACTAAATCCCAGCTGCTGAGAAACTCTATCCTGCTCTGTAGGGAGGAAAAACACCCCATGTTGGAACTGTTCCTCTATCACCTACTCCTTAACTCTACCACAAGAGGTTGATGACTACCCTAGCAATGCTTTTATAAGGTCCTAAAATGCTCCATATTCCACACCTATTTGCAAGGACACAAGACAACTGTGCTTGAGGCAAAGAAAGAATACAAGATAAAAACGATTTCAGATGAAATGGTCAAATGTCATCCAGATCTTTTCAGCCAGACCATAATAATGCTGAAACAGCCTGACTTTAGAAGAGAAAAAGAACCACAAACTGCTTGAAAATCTACTAGATTAAAAAAAAAAAAAAATCTTTCCTTCTTGATTTTTAAATACTAGAAGTTTCTAAACCCCAAAATATCACTACCCTGAAGCCACAAAGGTGAATCCTGCATTTGTTCATTACAGGACAATGTTTCTTTATTTTCACGTTGAAGTACACAGATTAAACTCCAGAATGTATTTTAAAGCAGTTTTTCAGATTTACTCCTAATTTCTAGAATAACAACTTAATCTTGGTTTGTTTTACCATTAGATAAATATTTTTGCAAGGACCTCTTTTAATGATAAAATTAGGGTAGTAGCTTGAAGGTTACGTTCTTTGAACAAGTGTTATTCTGTCAACTTACTTCCTAAAGATATCCTGACAACGCTCTATTGTCATGTTACAAATGAGTTCTTCCATCCAGGTTTTCCACTGCTCTATTCGGTGCTTCTGAAACACAGCTTTTGGATACTGCAGAGCTACTGTTGCATAGTTGTGCAGTTGTTCCAGGCAACCACGTAACACGGATCTTCTCTGCTGCAGAAGAGCACCAACCTCTCCTTCCAGTTGTTCACACTGACTGATTAGATGTGCCTGGCCTGCATTTTGCAGAAATGCTGTTGCTGGGACATAACTTGGAGGACCTTTTAAGAAAGAACATTAAAAATAAAGATATGTCTGAAGAGGTTTTATACCATACAAATACTGAGCATTAAAACCTTTTTAAAAATATTTATTTTTTACTTGTGATAACGGAAGCATAGAGAATTCATATTGATAATTTTGAGCACAAGATTAAGAGAATCTCAGGCTGAGGTAGGATAAGACAGACAAGTTCCTTCAGACAGCTTGGCACTGAAACCTTGATGTGCTCTAAATCACCCTTTGAAGAAACCCCTTTCTTTTAATTTATGACATATAGATCATTGCCTTTAAGTTAGAGGATACTATAATTCCTCCTGATACTAAACTCAAGTTATTTTCAAACCATTAAAACCACCCCCAGAAATACTGTTTTGTACCTAGGTCCATTTGTGTGCTAATTTCTTGGAGCAGACTTGCAAGTTGTGTTGCCTCTAAATTACTGAAGGCAGTTTGGTAATGGGTTATCCACTGCTCAAACTCATTCAGCTTCACCTGGATGGCTTCCTGGACAGCTCTTTGTTGAGACTGCAACTGTGTGTGCTCAGAATACCTGAATTATTGAAGCCACAGAATCAAATGAGTACTACAAGAAAGAAAATACTTAACACTACAAAATATAGAACAACATTGAACAATACAACTGTTAACCAGGAAATGAATGTGTTCTCACCAATCACATAAAACTAACCATGCATTATTAATTAATTCTGTTTTCCTACAAAATAATGTCTGTGCCTATTCATGCAATTCTGAAATACTTGATTAATTTCAAATAACCTTCAAAAACAATTTAAATAATTAGAAACTTAGAAGATTTTTGTGCTATTTATCAATAGTTCCCTTACGTAGATTATTATGATGGGACACTACATTCAGAACATTCCCTCTCTTGCCTCGAGGGTCAAGTGTGGAACTTGGACTAGCACAGGTTATATTGATGGAGTATGAGGTGCAGGACATAACATCATTCAGCAGGAAAAAGTTTCAGCAGTTCTTCTGTACAAGGAGTGACCAGCTTACTGCAAGAATAGCTTTTACCCAGCTATTCACTCATACGCAGATTTCTAACATTTAACCCGTAAGTATGTTGCTAAAACACCATCCATATTGAACTGTGAGACTTCTGACAGCACTCCTGGGTCCTCTGTACCTGTGCTGAAGTGTGTGGGAGGGATGATCCACTCCTTCTGCACCTTCCAGAAATTCTATCTCTTCTAGTAGTTTTCCTTGCAACTTTTCTACATCTGTTAACTGCTCCTGCAGGTTCAGGTACTCTTCTAAACTACTGTCCAGTTTTGGCAGCACAGCAAGCATTTCATCTCTGTTCTTAAACCAGTTAACCTGCAATCAAGACACAGATGTTACTGAACTGCACTAAATGAAACTTGCAAGATAAAGTAAGATATGGCAGAACGTAACTCTTCAACAATGCCATTCATCTAGCATAGCTTCCAGTGCTACAACTGCCAAATCTTAACAGACATTCTGTATTTCAACTGCTCTCTAAACTTCTACTTTTATTCTCCTAGCCCAGATTCAGGCAAAGCACTAAAACGTTTTAGAATTAAGCATGCAGAAACTGAAAGTAAGTTCAATATTAGCACTTCCCTTCATACAAACTCAATTTATCACAAAAAAATTCACGAACTATTGCTGATACATGAACATATCTTCCCCCATTCCCAAAATGCAAATAAAATGAAAGCACAGAGCCTACTTTGGTTTAAAAATAGAAAATTACTGTAGTAAACTCACCTTTATCTCAGCCACCCTCGAGGAAAAGAGACTCCGTGTAATATCCCTTTCCATTTCCCTTTTGCTCTGTTTGTTTTCAGCCTGCTGGCCACCACCACCATAGACAGCCCCAGCAAACCCTGCCTCGCCTCCAGCTGTCCAGTCCACCAGGGGATCATAAACAAAAGCTTCCAGCAGTGTAAGCAAAGTCTCTCTCCCACGCCGCATTATATGAAGGACCTGCACGGTATTTTGAACAGACTCATTCTGATTCTGTGTTATCCTTGTAGGACAGTAGAAACTTAGATGCAAAATACTGCACTTGAGTAGGTACAGAAATCCATAATGTATGCCTAACTACAAGACAGGAACAACACCACAGTGGGTACAAATGCAGCTAAGCCTGCAGGAAGATCTAGCCTCTATGCACAAGCCACAGACACTTAAGGAGGAAAAAATCTTCCTTCTTCAGAGCATTTTTCTTTTTAAAAACATATGTGTTTATACAGGATGAGTCCCAAAGGAAGACGGCAAGCAAAACATCTCAAAAAAATTCAGGAAAAATGTAACATTTTAATCTACAACTACAAGTCACCCTTTCACCCTTAATTTTAGTTGTACTACTACTTGCATGAGCGTTTATCAGACAATCTCATGTTTCTTAAATGCCTACCATAGGATATAGCTAAAGTAAGTCCAATTAAAATCACAACAGAAAGGTGAAGGCTGTATAAACCAGTATTTGGCCAGTGATGGCCCACAGTTTTCAACTCTCCCACCATACCTGCTCACAAGAAAGCCTGAACACCCCTTCCACTCCTGTCACTCCCAGTGCAGTTTCAATGTTGTGCGTCATCCGGAACGGAACCTTCTCTGGCACCCTAAGGCTCTTCCCTTTAAGATAAAAAATTAAGTTGTTTCTTTTAATTACCAAGAAAGAAAACCTTTTATTTGAATAACATAGAGCATTTTTTAAATTACCTTTTTCAAAGCAAACATTATAATCTATGTGGACAACTTCTCCTGTAGTCATATCTATAAGAACATTATCCAGATGTCTGTCTCCAAGACCAATGATGTAGCCAACCATGGACATAACTGCAGTGGATCTTGCATAAGACTTAAAAGAGAGTTTCAGGAAAAAATTATTTGTGGGAATCCTCTGCCAACACATTGGACTGACTACCATCTTAAAACATTATTTTAAGTGTAAGTGTAAAACAAATCAAGCCCAACTTATTCCAAGCAGTTTTCTATTTGTTGTTTGATGGTATCATACAAGAGTTTTCATTCTTTAGACTGACAACTCTAGTATAAGGTAGACTTATCTGGTCTACACCCATGTTTTCATTCCAGGTGGCACAACTGCCAACATTTCATCAAACTCACAGCAGAACTAGCTCTCCAAACTCACAAGTACCACACCTCAGGCATTTACTGCCCCTCATCCCATTAAAACCACAGCCTCTCCTATGTAAAATACAGTTGTTAAAACTCACCTGTGTAACTCTCCACCACTCATCTGGTGTGGTACACGATGACCAGAGCTCCTTAGCGAGGAGATTCGGGGGAGTTGCTTCCATCAGCTCTTCCAGAACTGCCCTCATGACATTCAAGGGCCAGTCACGACGTGACACGTCGAGACTAAGCCCCACTGCCTTTAAAGCAGGTCCGATTTTACTGTAGTAAAGTTCACTGGGCCTAGGAACTATTCCAGGGTTCTGAGGGGTCTGGTAAGAGTCCTGAGCCTAGCAGAGATATAAATGGTAGTTCATGTATTAGCACAGAATATCCCAAATTCAGTTTTGGTGAGAATGATATATGAAATAAATGCCTCGACTGAGCATGACTTCTACAGCTCAGAGACTGCTTTCAAAATTCAGTAATTAAGGTCTAAATAAACTGAAAACACTTTTTTTTTGTCTAATTCTACCCTCAAAGTAGATCTCATAAATATAACTGCAAAAACTGTATTCAGCATAAAATGAGAATGAGTAAACAAGATATACAACCAAAATAATTTCAACCAAGGTTAATTATATTTGTAAAAAACAGCTCTCTTGAATTATCATGCCAGAACAGCACTTTTATGTTACATACTGTAATTATATATAAGTAACAGAAACACAATTTTATTGACTTCTGGTGAAGCCCTAAGATAAGTGAGCACACAGAACCTTCCTGCATTATGAAGAACAAAAGATGATCCTTGTAAGACTACGTGACCTAGAATTACAAAGCAAATCAAAATAAACATTTCTCTTCTGCCTTGTTGCACTCAGCACAGAACAGAGCCGTTACCTTTTGTGCCTGCAAAGCAGCTTCCCTCTGCTGCCAGCGCTTGTAAAGCCCAAACAAAGGCGTGGCCCCATCCACCCACTGGATGAGGCCTGACCTTGTCCCCAGAGGTGTCACCGAGTAGTGCCTGGCGTGGAACCGCGGCGTCTCTTGCCGGTTGATCGTGGCAAACATGGTGTTCACGATGGATAAGAACTGCATGATTCTCTCGTCCAGGTGCAAGTCTTCCAAACCTGCAATAAAATTGGTTAAAATTTAGCTTCTAGATGAAAAAAATTCTCCTAAAGCCCAAAATATAGCATTTTTTAAAACTTACCACATTTCAGACTATGAATATCTTTATAATATGTAGATTAAGGATGAGTTGCTAGGCGTAAACCGAAGTGTTTACATGGCACCTACCTTTCAGTTTATGCCAGGTTGCTGTAGGAGCAGTACACACAATAGTTACAACATAAATAGGCCTTTCCCTTACAGGGAAAACAAGAAGTCTCTAAAGTTCTTTTTTAGCAGCTATGTGAAGCTTCTGGAAAATTGTATCTAGTTAACCCCAGCAATATGCAAGCAGAGCATTGTTTCTGATGAAAGCCTTGCAGATGAAGACCTACAGTTTCACAAGGCAAAATTCCTTGAAAGGTGAAGGGAGGTAGGAAGAGAGAGGAAATGCTTCATACTCCTCTTTCTCTATCATTCAGGCAAATAAAACTAGAATTGCACCATGCAATCTTCCTAATTTTAATACAGTCTAATTTATAACAAGAGACAGTACCTGGTATGAGAAAAATTCTATTACCTACCTTTGAACAGGTAGGGATAGTTCTTCCCATCTGAACCCAGGAAAAGCAGTTTTTTAGGTTTGGTTTTGGTGGGCAGGATGGTGATGGTGCTGCCCACACTGTGGATGGTGACTGTGTCCCTGGTGGACACCTCTCCAGGAAGTGCTATTTCAGTGTTCATCATGGCAGCCAACCAAGGACTGATTTCTTCAAGTCGTAAGAGGTAACTGGCCCGTTTCTGTGCTCTTTGCTGCAAACTCAGCATTACCTATTCCAAAGAAATTTTTTTCTTTTAGGTTGATATTTACCTTAGCAATTAGCAGTAAGAACAAAAACACCATCAAACCGGACCTAATGGTGGTCATCTTCCAGAAAACAAAGATTTTTCCTAAACTCCCTTGCACCCTTGCCATGCTGCTAACCCAGATACAGTTTAGGATGAAGATTACAAAAACTAAACAACATCCTCCATGCAGCAAATAGACCCTGTGCAGTGATAAGAACCAAAGTCACAACAAACCACGCTCCTCAAGAGGTTTGCTCCTGTATTTATAAATATTTGAGCTGTGGTTAAAGGCAGTAGCGTTTGGCAGCCTCCTGTTTATAGATCTGAATGCTTGTTTGTTCTGCAGAGCAGAGGAGGAAGTAAAAGGGAAAAAAAAAATCTATTTGCCTGTAAAACCTCTGTTCTGTCTAGCAAGGTTTTAAAAACACCAGGCTGGCTCTGGATAGACAAGAGAATATTTTGTTTCTCTTCAGACCCACCAACTAAGAGAAGATGACACAATTGACAAAGGACCTCTGGGAAGGGTTGATCATTTGAAGGCTGCTGTACAACCCAAGGACTACACTTCGATAAATAGGGAATTAACTTGTTAAAATTTACATCAACTAAACTCAAATACCAGAGTTTCAGAAAGACATTTAAAAGAAATAAAAGCCCTCTGCTCCCAAAGCTGACTGCATCCCAGACAGCAGAAGATGCAAGATTTGAAAAATGTAATTTCAATGGGTAGACATGCAATAAACAATCAATAGGACTGACTAGAGGCAAAAATAATGGTGCTTTAGTGCCCAGTTAGCCTGTGCTGAGAAGACAGCTTCAGGCTGCAATTTTGATATGTTAAAGAATAGCAAGAGAAGGAGAGGGTCAAGCACACGATACAGCAATTGTCTCTACATTTTACTCTTGCATGAAATACCTCTTTGAATGGGAGCCAGCTGCTTCCAGGTTTAGCAGGATTCAAAGGATTCTTAAGTTTCTCTAGAGCATTTTCAATGGCATCTCCATAGTTATCCTGAAACCACTTCTCATGAGGAGTTTCTGCAGGAGCTGCAGTGATGCTCCTCACGTGTTCCAAAGCAAACACAATGGGCTTCATCAGAGCTGTGTGCTTTTCACGCATGATTGCTATTTTCTCCTCTCTGTTATAAGAAACACACAAAAACTTCTTCTTAATGCCATAAAACTGAGTTCTCATAATGACAGCCTTAAACAATTGAGACAAAGAACTTAGAAAAATTATTACTTCTCTAAAATGAGGTCTTCAGTTATAATCATATTAAAATGAATAGTACTTCATTCCACATTTGAGTAAGAGCTCCTCTGAACCACACTTTGTTGTAAAAAAAACCATTTGAAATCTATTGTTCACCACCAGAAACCCTGATTAGAAGCTCTGAGCAGAAATCACTTTAAGCAACTGATTTCCTTTAATAAAGGACCTTTTTACTACTACTAGTTGATAATTCACCACACTATAAAGAAGAGACATTCAGATCATTCTGTTCTCCCATTCCATGTCAGTCCTGACTACAGAATACAAGAGGTATTCTTAAGTTTAGCCAGGTGCCCAGTGAATGAATCTGCTCTTCCACTACTCTGTGAGGGAAAAAGACAGATTTGATCAACACTGAAAACTACAAGCAGATGAAGACATTCTGTTTGCTCCACATATCTACATTTACAGTGATCTCTAAATAGATTACACCCTTCAGCATGCCTATACTCATTTCATCTGACTTGGAAATCGAGAACTATAGGATCTCACCATCCACAATACAATATACATTGGGTTCTAACATGTTATTATTAAAGAAATCACAATATGGATCACAGGTAGACTGTTTATCTCATTTGACTGGAGTAGTAGCTGTAGCATAAAATGTTCCTGAAATAAGGTCCCAGGCTTCCAAAGCAGCAGCTGGTATAGTATGCATTCAGGAGTATCACCACAGTTGACTCATTTGACTGTACACCTCCCCAAGAGCAATCATTGGTTATGATTATCCCTGTTATTGGAACAGACATACTTCCGTAAAGTGTTGTTGTTTTGGACCCTCTTGACTTCATCTTCCAGTTGCTGAATCCGCCTGAGGACGTACATGTGCTGCTGCAGCAGAACTCCCAACCAAAGCTCGTCCCAGAGAACGGTAACCCTGCGCAGCTCAGCCACGAGCATCTGAACCTGGATAAAGCACGATTCACTTTAGCAAGAACTAAAATTCAGATTCGTTCCAGTACATGAACAAGTTGGAAAAAAGGCAGAGACACAGCAAACTTTCAGTAGGCCAACACCCAGGACATACAAATTACATATTTGTGGTTCAAGTTCCCAAGTCACATGCATTTGGATTATTTACCTGCAATACCATTGTTGGATTTGCAGCAGAGAGTTTCTCCACAATTTTGCTGTAGCAATCTTGCATCATTGCTTGATCTTCATTTAATCCAGCTTTTGTATCATCCTTACTACTTTCTTGGGAAGCTGGAGTGCTCCCTTCATCACACTCACCACCCAACAGTTCTTCTCCTTGAATATTACCCAGCAAAGTAGGGATGGCAGAAGGCAACTTGTTTCCTAAATTAAAAATAGATGATAAAATATTAGCTAGAGTAAGATATATCACTCCATGGTATATTTAGCATCAGGTACCCACTAAGTACTGCTGAAGTATAAGAAAAATACACAAGATCAGGTAAATCAGATTAAGGGTATCAGTGAGATCCCATAATAAAAATATTCTTAAGATCAAAACTGGGGAAACAAAAAAAAACCACCTCAGTATCATCCTATCCAGTATATAAAAATATTGTAGCCTAAGTTTATTTGAACACTTTTTCCTTTTCTCCATACCTGAAGTCTGGGATTCACTGCTAAGTGAAATGGTTCCCACTATTGCAGGATAGAGGATGAGATGAGGAGAATCCTGAGCAACTCGACAGAGTAAGTTGCAAATGCTCTGACGAACGTACACTTCTGGGTGATTCAGGCGGGAGAAAAGCTGGGGAATGATACCTGCAGAAAGAGGAAATGTGCTGATTCACTTCATTCCTCTTCAAATGAGACAGAATTTTATTTTTAAAAGCATGGTTTTTTCTTTTACCACAGGGAGAATACAAATCAAAGAAGTACAAATTCACTAATTTACAAAGAAGTCCAAAAGAAAGTGCAATTTTACAAAAGAAGGCTCCTCTTCTTTGCCTCCAACACTAACTCCATAACCTTTGAAAGTCCCTGAACAAGCAGAACCTGCAGTGTAGTGACAAACAACTACTTCTGACATGTGTGGCTTTAGTCACACACCTTTCTTAACTATAGGTAGAAAAAATCCACCTTGTTTGTTTTTTAGAGAGGTCATATGATGCAATACTTCACAAACCACATCTCCTTTCTCCTTCCTATGTCTTCAAGTGAGGGAAGAAGTAAATCAAAATCTGTGCTACTTACCTACTTTACAATCAGAGTGTATGGCAGACTAACATCTTCAATGGCATCATGAAGTAAAAGACAAACTCTTTTCCTCACACTTAAATAAAAATTTAATCAAAGCACAATGAACAGCTTTCTGCATTTAGAGAACATGCCTCAAAATCAATTTTACCAGCTAGAAAGCATATACTTACCTCTCCAAGGAGCAGTAGGTGTAGTTTCTAGCCCATGCTCTAGATATTGTCTAAGTTCTCCAGCATGTTTCACAAGCAATCTTAACAGTCTCAGGGTTGCCATCACAATTACATCATCAGTGCTTTGCTCAGAGGTGTTTCTTAAATGCAGTCTGGGATCTTCTTCATCAAGGGGAACCTTGAAACAAAGAAATACTCCACTAAGTTTATTTCATATTATCATTTAGAGAAGTTTGTAACTTGGTTTCCACATCAATGTGAACACTAACCTGACCAGCATTGAGTTTGAGGAAAGTAAAGTATGCACTGCAGGACAGTTTATAGAGACTGAAGATTCTGTCTACAACTTTCCTCCAGACTTTAATTAATCCTTCTGTTGCATTTTCATCAAGATCTGAAAGCCAGGGACAACTTGTTAATAACTGACGCCATATCACATCCACCATATCATCTTCCTCATTGTCCTCATTTTCAGTGATTTGTAGAGTCATATCTTCATCCTAAGTGCAAATAAAGGGAAAGCAGATTTGATTAAGTCCTCCAACAATTTCAACAAGCAATTTTAGTTCCTAAGTCAGTTTTTGTCTAGCAACTCATGCAACTGCATTACTTGATCACATTACCATAGTTCATCCAACAGGTGTGTGACCACTTAGCTAACAGACGGTTTCTTGTACTGTCTGAATTTTAACTTTAAGACACTTAAAAGAGTTAACATGAACTGCAAGAAGAAAAAAAAAAAACAGGTTCATGCTGAAGCTGAAATTTTTTAAGCAAATAAATCTACACTTACTTGAATCCCAGCTGGCCGACACACTGCCTGCCCAAGAATCCCATAGATTTTCTCTTTATCCTCCTCTGCAATGTTGTCTGGAAGCAAGTTCTGAACCTCAGATTTCTCCCGGGGGAGCAGCCGAACACCTTCTCCCTGACTGTAACATTTAATGAATTATTGATCCACATTATATGAGCATTTGTTGTGCTATTGCAAGTCCATACATAAAACTTTTTGAAGGAAGAAATCATCTTTATCTCAGAATTAAGTTAGCTTTGTTTTACAGAGGGCAAGTAACCAAGAGAATATTCATTTATCTACTAACATGAAACTTCAGACCACACACAACAGTAACATAAATACATAGATAAGGTTTATCTTAAGAAAACCAACTGTGCCATATAAATTCAAGCATTAGGCTGTATTTACCTGGCATTATCAACTACTTTGCGGCCCCATCTATAAGCCCAGCTAGCCAGGGCTGCCCAGGACTTGGCTACTTCAGGTGCCTGTACTGAAGACAAGTGATACAGCTGGCCCAAGATGAAGTCTGGTTCTCCAACTCCAATGTTAACTGTGATGGAGAAAGAGTAATATGTGTTACAGTGTAAAACCTACTTCTGCCTTCCTTAGCACAGAAAATAACACCAAGAAATAATGAGTATACAGTATTTTTTAGTAAAATTAATACCCAACAGTGCAAAATTTTCCAAAATGCAATTATTTTTCAGTTCTGACACTGCTTCAAAATAAAGCCCAGTTTCCATTTGCCAATAACCACTGCTGTTACTCTACAATTCTTTCCTCTTTCATAGAGGTGGAACTGAGGCAAGGAACTCATGACTTCCAAAGGAGCACAATACTTCGGAGAGCAGACCTCTATGAAGTACCAGGGCACACCCTTGACACATGTATTAGGAAAACAAATACATGAGTGATGGAGCACTTAGTCTTTATCAATAAAGCTGGTGTTATCCCTCAGTATAATTATCAGTAACTTATTTTAGAAAAGAACAATGAGAACAAATGTACCTGTAGATTCACTTTCAATCCTAGGATATTCATCTTCTAGTGTATTAACAGCTTGCAGATCAATCAAATTATATATGTTTTTAGACAAGGTAGACAGGCCAGTGTGATTCTGCTGCTGTCGAGCTCTATACACTTGTTTCAACTGTCCTGAGATCTCTTTCCATTCTGCTTGAATCCATTTAGCCAGTGTGAGAATAGATTTAGCAACTGCATATTCAGCTTTGGCAGATTTGCAGAAAGATATGGCACAAGAACTCAGCATTTCCATGGCATGTGTTGACTGACCTGCATATCATGAAAAGCAGATCTTCAGTACACTCCTATTATTTAAAACAATTCTGAAATTCAGCACAATCAGATACAGCTTGTAGCAATATATTTTTACAAAGAATTCTCTTTTGAAGAATGACAAGCATGAATAACCCCTTGTGAAAACCCTTTCAGACAGACAACAGCTAAGGGGATGAAATCAGTTCCTAATGATACTGCCCTACTGTGACTTCAAGGTAAGGGGAATTAACCTTGTTACAAGGAAAAAAAGCTCAAGTCACTACAACGTAACACTTACCTGCTGTGTATAACAACTTTGTTTTCTCAATATCAAGTTCAGGACCCCATTTTTCATCTATCTGACCTGGTGCAGACAATTTTTTAAAGTGCTGGACTAAGTCCTGTGCAGTGGTGGTTTTCCCCAGCTGAACTTCGCTGCACTGGGCGAGCAGTCGTGTAGCCAGGGCAATGTTTCCTCGCTTCCGTGCAAATTTTGCTGCTGTTAAGCCCAGTTCCATTAGATGGCTTTTAATGGGGACTGTTGGTTCTAAAGAAGGGAGCAAGACATTGTAAACAAGAGCATTAAAACACTGAATGACACACAGAATTTCTGCTCAATCTATTGTGTACATTGTGCATCAGTAAGAATTGCTTCAGAAATATAGGTGACTTCATTTTTGCCTAGAATATTTATATACCCCATCTCAAATAAAAATTATATCCATAGATTATCTCTTGGGCAAAAGATTTTTTCCACTATAACCATTCTTCTTAGCTAATAAACCTACTTGTCCCCGACAGAACCTTTTTCTACCATTACTTCTTATCATACTGCACATTTAAATGGCTTTCATGACTGTTTGTGAAGACCCATTATTCATAATGTTGAAGTGTTCAAAAGTGAAAGCAGTTAAAGTATGAACTGATGAGCAAATAAGGGGTTATTAGGAGAGGAGAATACAACTATTACACACTTCAGAATGTTATTTTTCTTTTTGATACTGTCTACATCACAGCACTAATCAAGACAATGAATAGTAAAGCAAGACATCTGAAGGAAAAAACTTGGGGTTTAAAAAGTACTCCACCTAAATAACAGAAAAAGACAGCTGCTACTTTCAGCACATGGCTGAAGTTCAAGTTCTGCATTTGCTTTTCTAACAGCATGATGAGAGCTTACACACCTTTAAGCTTTTCCATCAGCTGATTCTGGTACACCGTGTACCTCAGGGCATGCATCCATGGCCTTACATCGTGCTGCTTGCATGACCTCAACGCTTCATTGAACAGAGGTATAAGACAGTCCTGGAAGAGGCACAGAAGTTGCAGAGTTGTCATGAGAGACAACTTTACTAGAATGTATTTTCATTAATTAAAACCAAAGACCATTTTTAGATCAAACATTCTTCTTGTATTAGCAGCCACACTTTACCATTGACTACAAGAAATACGTTTTATGGTTGATTTTGAGAGGACAGCACTAAAAACTGCCCAAAATCAACTAGAATGGTCTTCTGCACAATGTGATTAGAAATCACATCTAGAACATTCATAGTGATTGAAGTCTGACAGTTCTTAATTGCTGAAGTGATTTTTTATTAGAATATTTTTAAGCTGCTTTGAAAGTAAATTAAGTGTGTTACAATGTATTCAGAGAAGAAACACCAACATTCTAAAAGGCAACTATCAATTAAACTTCAAAAATACTGTAAATATAATTGAAAGAGAGGTATATTTATAAGTATAGAGAGAAGTCCAATCGAGATGTAAAATTATAAAAACTTGGGTGAAGGCACAATAGAAAACTTAATGAAGTCTTTTTACAGTATGATTAACAGTCAAAACAATTAATATATGATTTATATTCAATACTCCACAACATGATATGGCACAGACATCCCAATTTAGGTTCTGAACACACAGAATTACCTCTGATGTCAGCCTGTTGCATACAGTGTTTTCCAAAGCAGAAGAACAGTACAACTGAAGAGTGCTCAACACTGGTAAAGACTGAGACACGGTGAGCGTGGAAAGCCTCAGAGGCCCAATGGCAATGCGGGATGTTTGCTTTAAGTACTTAATAAGATTTCTGAAATTAAAGGATCAGGACAGTCATTTTTCTTAGCTAGTCTTTAAGATTAAAGAGTGATATCAAAGTTACTGAAGAAAAAAAACCAAATTCAGTATCTTTAAAAGGATGATGAGAAAGTGCTGTAATATCATACAAGTTACAATACTTCATTATTAAGCTGACACACAGAAGTACTTTATCAACTCAAGTACTTTATAAACTATATGAACTCCAAGCTAAACATCTTATTTTTCCTCAGTAAGCTTATAACTCACAACAGCTAGAACTGCCATGGATGCTGAAGCTTTACACAAGGTTATGTTTAACAAACTAGGTTTTCACAGTGTATTACATTAACTCATAGCACGTTTCAACTTACTCAGATATCGACTGCCACTTTTGCTCCTGTTCTATGTGGTTTACAGCTGTTGCCAGACATACTGAACTTCTCAAAAGCTGTACTTCAACTGCTTTTTGAAGTTCTCTTGGATCAGGACTTAGCATATTAGGAAGGAGCTTCTTCATGTCTACATGGAGATTAAACAATTGAAACCAACTAGAACTGCCAAATTTTATCATGTTTCACCATCTGAGAATGCATTTTTGATAAGTAAGGAAGTTAGAAAAAAAAAACCTTTTTAAAATATATATATATTATATGTGTATGCATTCAAAATAGAAATTCATCACAGATTACTTACAAACAGTCACATTAACTCCAGAAAACACACTTGCATCAACAGTTAGGATGACCACTGCCAATCATTTTGAAGCTTGATTCATAAAGGTTGTGGTCAGTCCACTGAACACAGCAAACTGCATTCAGAAGTTTCAGTCTGTCATTTATAGAGACAGATACATGAAGAAATATTTACTTTTGCATTTGAATAAATGTTAATTTATGCATTTATACCTATTTTTTCTTTGGATCCCCCTGCAAGCAGGTTGATATTTTCTCCTGGTAATAATTCTAGTTGTTCAGTGCATTCAGTAAGTTGTCCAGACTCAAAGCTGCTCAAAGATCTGCAATTTAACATTTATGGTTTTATTTTTGTATTACTTCACACCAGCTGCTAAGTATATTACTTACAGCAAAAAGAAAAGACTCAAGACTAACTCCAAATCCTACAGAGCACTTACAATTTATTCTAAGCAAAAATCTCAATTATCACATACATCAATAAAGGGCACTAGTTCTGCACCAAATTAATGAATCCAGTACCAAAAGGAAGGAAAAGCCATTTTCCCTGACAGAAGCAGTCACCTTTTCAGACCTGCAGGATTTTATTTCACTGCTTCCTTCTGTGCTTTTATTTTCAAGTCAAGAAATTTCAGCCAAATGGATATTACTATGATTACCACAATCATGCAGGAACAGAAAGCAATCAAGTTGTCAAATAAAAAGAAACTATGGTCTACAGTGTCTTTGAAGGTCTTTTCAATGTCAAAAGTATTTTTTCATGAACCAGAAAAATATCAAAGGTCAGGAAATAAATGCACCAGCTACAGCTCTAAATTTCATTTTAAAAAGAAAAATAAAATAATTCAGTAGCCAAGACCACTTCTTTCCTATACTTTTCCCATTAAATTAATAAATTAAGATATTTTTAAGAACCACCGAAATACATTTTATTTAAGTTGTACAAAAGGATTCATCTGCTGCTGAGAAAAGCAGAATAAATTTGGTATCTTTTTTCTTCAATGAAAGATTTCTTCTTGAATACTAAGCAGTCTCAGCAGCCAGAGAGCTACAGTAGCTATTTAGAATAATGCTACCTCTTCACTCATCTGTAAGTGCCATTTTCAAGAGTTCACCCTCCCAAGAACACACCTTTCTTCTTTGCATGCCTCTACTTAGAAACTGACATACAATTTTTAAAACCTTAATACTTCAGTTGTAAACCAATGAACTCTAAGGTACTGTTGAATAAATTAATTATATCCTTACTTTATGTAGTTAAAATCTGCTTTCAGATTGATTGAGGTATTACTATTGCTTTTCTTCATTTCATGGACCATGTTCTGCCACTCCTGAACAGCAGACCAGTCAGCAATGGAAATGTAACATTCACAAGCCTTGTTACCCAGGTAGTTTATCACTTCAGGTGAAGAGTCACTAGGCTTAGTCAGAACAGTTTTTCTAGTTTCTCCTGTGAAATGAAAAAAATTTATATAAACATGCACTTAAATATATATTTTCAAACAGCAGTTCTATTACTCAAACATTATTTCTATGTATTTTGTCAAGAAAAACTCTTAATTTAAAAAAATCCAACTGTTACACAACTTTTACAGTATTCTTCCACTGACACTTTTTCTAAGGGAAAAAAGAACCTTCTCAAAGGAGGTTTTGAAAAAAATTAGTTCATATCTGTAAAGGAGCATCAAAACAAAAACAGAACAACTAAATTAGGAACAAAGGAGGTTCATTTTCAAAGATGAAACAGAATACTGCAACCAAGTCTTAGTAGTTAAAAACCTCTGAGTAACTAGTGCACTTATGATACAATTATGTCATAGACACTAAGATTTAAGTTATGATGATCTAAAACTAGATTTAAAATAGTAAGTTACAAAATATTTTACCTATTACCTTTAGTTTCATTCAGCTATACCTCAGTACTTCAAACCCTCCTATCTACACATAATATTGGTTTCAAGGGCATTAAGTGGTTCAGTTTAACTGCAGACAGAAACAGGTTTTCAGATTTCAGATCAGACATTACCGTGGCTGCATCATTGAATGTTCTCATTTTATGCACACACATTTACACAGTTGTATTTCTCTTAAAAAGAAAACACTGACCATTCAAGGCATGTTTTGGGCTGGCATTATTCACACTGTTTGAATTGGCCAACTTCAGAACAGTCTTGTCAAAGCCTGTTATACAGCAATCCACTCCAGTCATGGAGCAGAGGTGCTCTTGGTATTCCGCAGTTGCTTTTTCAAACCTAAAACAGTTCAATATTTCAGTCAGCATCTTAATGAACCAGCCTGGGTTTTTTGGGTTGGTTTTTTTTTTGGTAAACAGACTATATTTTGAGCATTATTTTACCCCATACTCAAAAAGCTCATATCACCTTCAGCAAAAGAAAGGGATTAAGACCGGATAGGAGTTTACTGGTTGAATTTCCAGGTTATAGCATTTGACAAAAACTTGTCCGTAAAAGTTTTAATGTCAACTTCAAATCAAGTAGAGACAAGGAAATAAATGAGTTTTATATTTTACTATCACAATTTTAATTTGAATGAGTAAAGCTGAATACTGATTAAGACATATTATATTTCTGAAAAGATTTACTGACTATAATTGACATGGAAATTCATCAGCAGCCTTGATTCATGCCACAGTTTAAAAAGACTCAGAAGCAGAACTTTCCATAGAAGGAAAAAACATCCAAGCTTGTAGCATCCAATTATTAGTGAAAACTTACCGCCCTTCTGCTTGCTGAGCTACAGAATTGATCCAAGAGAGGCTCTTCCCAACTACAGCAGAAGACCAGACAGCAATACCCTGAATAGCTTCAGGACAGTGAAGCTCACACAACGCTTCCACCAGCATCATAATTGTCACTTCCAATTCATTTCCCTAAATCCAAACCAAAAGTGGTAATTAACAAAACTCATGCAAGAGCCAGTATCTGTAGGGAAACACTCAGAAATGGTGAAGCAGCATCTCACTATACACATCTACAAGTGCTCCTCATATCCACCCACTGCACTGCTTTTGGAAAAGCAGGGGAGCCAAGGGAAGAGTTTGTGCTGTGAATCCACAGCCTGAACGTCAATGGTTAGCAATCCCTGGGTGGTGGTTTTGTACCTATATGAGAATTCATAAGGGAGCATGAAGTAACAAATATCTATCAAACCACCTCTGCTAAAACATTTAAGCAAATCAAGTCATGTACTGAAGAAGCTATTCAACCTTTGCAAAAAGGCTTAATTAGTTATTCCACCCATCCCACCCCCCAACTTAGCTGCTAGTTAGAGAAAGGATACCCCCATGACACAACCCTACTTCTCCTCATACCCACAGGTAAGCAAAGACAACACACTACCACAAGCTTGGGATGGCCTCACACTAATGCAGCATCAGTTTCACAAGGTTTCCACTGAATTAGAAATTGCTCAATTGAAACTATAAATTAACTACAGGATTCATTCCTGTGTAGTATTTGACCACATCTTCAGTACATCCTAACCTCCAATCCACAGTATCACTAGCACAATAAAAACATACAATTTAAAAATGTGGCTTTAAATAACTCATTCTTTTACATACCACTTGGTTTAGTAACGACTGATTGCCTTAAGCTTAGTTCTTTTAGAAAATCACGGTGAATATTTCTGTAATAGCCTACAGAGTTTGAAAAGAGAGTACCTGAGAGATACTATTATTAGTTTTCATTTCTGTGAGTAAATCAAATCCATGCCTGACTGTGACAGCAGGCTGGCCAGCCAGCAATCCAACTCTCATGATGGAAAGCCTGATCCGTGTCAGCCAATCCTGGCATGTCTGGCGGTTGGTGTAAAAGAACGTCCTGATAACCTTCAGAGACAGGAAAGAAGCTTCACGACAACATTCCTCTACACAAACCAGAATAGTTAAGTACTTAAGATTGATATCAAAGGCAGAAGGTTTCTTTTCTCCGGTTTTCAATTAATCTTTAATTTTATTAATGCAAATGGTCTGAAATCACATGTAGCATGCAACTAGCCAGGCACACTGGCAAGCCCGAAGTCTTGATATGAACTATTAATTATGTATTACTGTCACATCAGAATCTGGTAATTAAACAGCTTATTTCAACACTGAAGAATGTTTTGCACTTAGAACTACACAACAGGGCATGTTGCTTATAATAATTACTACATTCCCCAAAAAGCAATTAAAGCTTTAAATAACTGTGTTATTTTATAATAGCTTTAATAATGTAATATTATAATGCTGACAATCTACAAGTAAGTGACTGCTACAAATCAGAGGTACTCCAGGCTTGCTGGATTTGTACCACTATACAAGCTGGTACTCCAGAAACAAAGCCTGGTTTAACATGCTCTGTAGGAATACACGAAAGTCAAAGCCAAAGTTTTTTGGAAGTCTGAAATTCCATGGCTAAGAACTGAACAATCCTGAAAACACTGCTCATTCAACAGACTGTTCCAAGCCACATCAGCACTGCAAGACAGACAAACCTTGGGTGGAGAGGTGAGGGCATTGGCACATCCTTCATATGCATTGTACATCAATTTTTCCAAGTTCTCCAAATACTGCAGAAGGAGAACAAGCCTGAGCTGATTGCTGCTGTGTCCTTCATCATTGTCTGCAGTAGTCCACTGGCTGACATCTTGATCAGGGTTTAACGTGTGGGCTGCAAGGCTCCTAATAATACCTACACATTTTACCACAACATGGAGGAAAAAAGTTACCAGATGGTATTGTGATAGCAATGCTGTCTCTCAAAATCTATCACAAGTTAACAGTAATTATGCAGCATCCTTAAAATCTATAAGCACTGAAAAAAAGCCATTGTGCCTCTTGCCTTAGGCATGAACACCTTCGCTTCACAACCTTACCAAAAAACCTTATTAAAATAAAGTGCATTTTTTACTTTACCTTCAATTGTTTGAAATGTATCTTGGGCTCTCCCCAGAGGAGTCCGCAGCTTTGAGAGAACAGTGAACTGAGCTGCTTCCCACACAGCCCATTGCCACAGCACAGCATCAGTCTTCAGCAGGTTCCGAGGGATGGTTGGCTGATCCCTCTTATCCAGTCTTTGACAGCTATAGAATAACCTTTCTAACCAATTATCCTTCCTGAAAGAAAACATCAGTGCATTAACAAGTTCACATAGTAACAAGCTTATACTGTACACACTTCATCTCCCTATTGTTCACAAACAAATCTCTTACAAAATTAACTTCCAAGCAGCAATGTATATAGGAAAATATGGCAAAAGGTGTGTATGTAAGACTTTAATAAACACTAGAAACTATTTAAAAAGTTTGAAATTAAAGCAATGTAGTTTGTAATGATACTACAAATTTTAAACAAACTATAACTTGGACTTGTTCACTACGAATTCAACATTCATGGATTTCAGTTGTACAAGGAGTTCTTACCCAGTTCGGTGGAGGTTTCCATACAAAATAAAACTAATGACATCAGAGAAATCCTGTGGGTGGAATGTGTTACTTGGAGCTTTGCTCATGTGACTTCTTATAGCCAAAGAAATTTCTTGTATTTCAGTGTGGGTTCGGTTACTGCAGGAAGAGAGGGAAAACAACCCATGCTATAATGCACTTGAATGAACCAAAAGAAGTTGTGTAAGAGAATTACACACACACACTAAATATATATATATATATATATGTAATGACTAGAACTAACTATACACTTTGGTATTAATATCAGGTGCTTTCAGAGTTCAGGTGTTCAAGACAAATGATAGGATGCAATATTGCTGAAGCCCTGGATAACATGGACCTTACAGGTATTCAGTGTTTGCTTCAAGAAGTGATGCACAGCTTATCAAATTAATAAACTACTTTGTGTACTACATACTGTTCCTACACCTGTAAAAGCATAGGAGAGACAGCAAGACATGTAGAATCAGAGGGTTGGATGAGACCTTGAAGATCATCAAGCCCAGCCATCAACCCAGAACTACCATTGTAAGCTCATGCTTTTTGATTTTGAACTAAGACAGTACGATGACAGTCCACTGGCATTATTTTACAGGTTAAGTGTCCCTGAGGAAACTAAACCATTATTTGCACTGAAGTTGGTTCTGGGCAGCTCACCTTAACACAACATCTAAAGGAATTGACTTCAGAAGTTTTCCAAAAGCTTGTCTCACACGAGCACCACTATGGACAAGTTGAACACGACACACATCAACGCACCTGGAACACCAAAAAGGAAAGAGGTGTTAACATCCCCATTATCAGCATAATTCAAATAACATACAGAACTCTGTGCAAGTACCTCTGTAAAAGGTCATCTGGAAGGGAGGAAGACAGGGCATGGAGGCTACTACATGCTTGAAGACAAATGTTCACATCTTCCAGAAGAGCTGAATTAAGGAGTTGAAGGGAGGAAAAAATAGTTATTCTTGCTGGCATTAGGTAACTTCTGCACTACTCTGCATTTGTTCCCATATTATTTACAGATTTTGAAATTGAATACATCACAGAACTATTCCAGTGCTTTTGATAAATCATGATTTGTGACTGGGAAACTGATCTACCAAAAATGTCAGTAATGTGTTCAGTCTCTTAGGATTATGAGTTATTTTAAGAAAATTGTTTAAGTAACAGGCAGGGATCCACTTTTAAATCACAAAAAGAGTGTAAGTTCTTGGACAATACAACCTTGAAGCATCTTTAGAGCAAATGAAACAAGTACAGTTGCTACCATCAGTGGGAAAAGGCTATTTATGTACTTAATTTTGAGATGTAAAAGACAGTTAAGTAAAAACATGCAATATCTTACTGTTTGCTAAAAGTCCTTTGCAAAACTTATGAAAAGATGGGAGAGAAAATAACGGTGTGTATGTTTCTGATTTCTTCATCAGAAGAGCCACTTCCAAAGCCCACGTTGTGAGTAGTTTCCTTCAAAAACCAAGAGTTTAGTCACTCTACACAGTTACAGAGAGGTACTTTCTGACAGAACTTAAAACTACTTCATGTAGTAGCTCACACTTTTTAAACAAGGTATTTCTTAACTTTAAAGATGTCCCCAGCTTTCACAGCATTTGCTAATACAGGATGGCAACTATTGCAAAAGGGTACTTTCATTCAGTGACCAAACCCTTTCTTTCAGTAAAGTTTGATAGCTCTGCTTCTACTGGATAGATCTTAGGATGGTTTAAACTTTCCTAGTTTTCACGTACAAAAACAAGCTACTACTTTTTTCCACGTTTTCACTAATAATGTTTAAAAAACCCCAAAAATTTATCCCAGTTTTAAAAGTTTTACAAATTCAAATTACCCTGGTTTCTGAATTAATGTATTCTACTGGACAAAAAAAAAAAAAAAAAATCCCAATTTCTAAGAAAATTTTCCTTACCTGGTATCTTGAGTAAGGTTATCCTTCTTAAGCAGTAGCCCCAAAAGGTTCAGTATGATTGAGAAATGTTTTTTTGTTGCTGTAGTTACAGTACTTATAACTGCTCCATCAAACAGAGAGGGAGAGGAAGAACTGAGGCTACTGGATATGAAATGGTCGTGCCTGAAAAGGCAAGGAAAAACCAACTGTAAAACTACCCCAAGATTAGAGATACTTCCCAGGAGGAGAGAAAATATCAACAATCAGCAGCAAAAGTTAAATGAACACATACACACACAAACCACATCATATCAAAATCCAAATATTTTGATCCCCAGCCTAAAAGAACAAAGCTACACTTTGGCATCAGTCCATGCAGGTCAGTCACCTGCTCTCAACTGTGTCTAGTATCCAGTGCTTAGTGAAGAATCACCACAGCTAAGAATGCAAAGAGTAACTGTTAAACTGGTATATTCCCTTACTTTAACCACAGTTCGTATTAATAAGGTCTAAAACATTTACATCTGTTGTTTACATCTCATTACCTCTCCCAGATCTCTCAGTAAGCTAAATAGCAAATAATCTTTCCTCATTTACTTTCAGTTGAGTTCTGCCTCAGTTATCTCAAACACAAGTTTTCTAATCTGCCTTTGAATAAAAGGCCAAATTTAAGCCAGGATATGCTTTCCTGGCTGAGATACAGCTTCCCTGCAATTAATGAAAGTAAAAACTAATTAAGGAAGTTTGGGCAAAAGCTTGATTGTAAGAGTATGTTTAATTTCATCCCTCCAACAACATTCAGATCAGTCCATCCTAGTGCTCTTAAAATACTGCTGAATTATGAAGCCTCCTACCTGGAGCAGTGTGAGTACAGTGTATAGAGCACTGCATACTGGACAGCAGGGAAGTGAACTGCTATGTCACCATGAACAATCATCAGGTTTTTACTCAGCAGTGCAAACACAGTTGGTGAAAGGGCCCACATCTATAAAACAATTGCAACAAGCACAGAAACATGAAAAGCAGGATCTACTTTTAACTGTAGTTTTCATACCATTAATTAATGTCTTTTCCTTTTTCCCCATAGGAAATAAACTATTATTTTCTGACTGTAACTATCTTCTTACCCATTTCTTAGAAGTCTGTTAAAAGTAGTTCATGTTTTTATAGGGAAAGATCTGGCAAGTGTTTTCATATACCACCAAAGGATACACTACAGCTGCTTTTATCTGTCTTGAGTTTCACAAGCAATTATTATGATGATCTTAGCATTAAACCCTTAATAACCCTGATAAGATGCTCTTCCCCTAGAAATTGGTTTTCATTATGCACCAACCAGAGATACAATCCACCCACTGTTTCCACTAAGTTTTAATACTGGAAGTTTTTCTAAAACTTCAGAAGTTCAAACATGATCGTTTTAGTTCTACATATGTGCCCTACTGGTGTAATACATTCATTTTAAGTAATCAAGTATTTCTTACACTTACTGCATGAGCTGTCTGTTGAGCTTTTACTCACCCCAATTAATGAGTTTTTAGCATTTCCAATAGTACTTAGAGCACTGAGGTCAAATATAACAACAAACTTGGCATTATCCACATTGGATATAAGCTTCTTGAAAGAGTCATGCTGGATTTCAGAACAGGCTTCAGGAAGATGTAAACTATGGAGAAGACTATTTAAAGCACAGGTCATTTCTCCTAGAATCAACCTGTAAGCAGTCTCCAGAACAGGAATGTTCTTCAGGCTCAATACAGCTTGGTATACAGCAAGGGCTGCTGCAACAACCTTGAGAACATAATTACAGCAATAACTGATTAGAACAAATCATAAAATATACTAATCAGCAACAAAGAATTTAAAATCACTCTTCTTCACCTACGAATAGCTTAGTCTGATACACATACCTATCTTCAGTTTTCTGTACTTCTTACTAACAGAATCTACTAATTCTTTTCTTGATCATCCACCTAACATGCTGAGTATCAAAAGCCAATGAACTAAGGACTTCTGTACCTGGAATGATGGCAAACTTAACCAATTTCTTATCAAATCTAAATGCTAAAACCAAGAAGTAGCTCTATCTGCCTTTTCAGAATTTTTAAATATTCAGTTAGACTAAAATCCATATTTAAGATGAGCTAAATTTTACAGCTTAATATATTCTAGGAAGTGCATGAAGGCTGCTGGATTACACCTGTAGAAGTTACCTACCTCCTTCTCCTTATGATAACGAAGAACAAGTAGTTTAGACTCTGGTATAAATAATTTCTCTACAAACGATGATGGTAGTTTTGTATTTATTTGTTCAACAATCTGGGGATAAAAACCAAAATAAGTAACTTTACTAATTTTTACTAATTATTAAAGATTAACCAAAATACTGTTTTTCTAGTCCCCCACAACAATAAAAACATGTACAAACCAGTGTCAACAGATTCAGGACTGAAATGACATAGTCAGTGCCACAAGTCTGACAATTTTCCATTTGATCTAATCCATAGGTGATGACCATGTCACAGTGTATGGTCATGCTGGGATCCAGGCTGCCAAGTAAAACCCCAACACACTCGTTGGCAGCTGTAAGCACAGCTTCAGAAAAGAACACTTGGTTTGCTGCAGTCACACATCTCATTACTCGGTACAGAACCTGCAAAATTAAAAACACAACTGAGTTAAACTCCATTAAAAGGAGATGCTATTTAATTGTATTCACACCCATTTGATAACTGTCCCATCTGCAGCTTGGTCAATTCTATTCTGAATAATGTCATCTTGGCATTACAGTTCAGAAGTGTAAGAAAAAACCTTTCAACTGCTTGGTTTCCAATTCAGTTAGAGACCTACAAAACCTAAGTTCATTATTCACAGTTCTGTTCAGCTCCAACTAACGTCAAAAGAACTCCCCTTGCAAAAGACAGACGAGTTTTCTTGAGCTTTTCTCACAGGAATCCTCTGCAGATTAGGGCAGAAGTTACATAACTGTTTTGTCTTCAACAAGAAAATCCATACACTTATTTACCCAGGAAGTTGTGTCCTCAGAAAATTCTGCAAGGGCATAAATTCCAGTTGTGCAGGTCATCCAGCAACCACAAGACTTTGACTGCAGGTATTTTTATCTTATCTCCTCACCCACTACAGAACTATAGCAGCTACTTAGCATATTATATAATATTTATTCTGAGTTTACACCATCCTATACTATAGAGCTAGAGAAGTTTGCTATTAGATTTAATAGACACAATTTCAACAGGCATAAAAACCAACACATTTTATAAAATCAAACTCAGAATTCAAGTTTCTATAGTGGCATAGTTATCTGAATAAACAGTAATATGGTTTCAAAGATAACAAGCAAACCCAATCACATGAAGTCAAAATGCCTAAAAAAAGTTAGTTTCTGACAATTCCCAAGTGCCACTACCACAATCTATACTTTAATAAAATTAATGTAGCATATTTCTTGGAAAAAATAGATTTACACAAAGCTGAGAATATACATATTCACGCAACACTCATAAAACCTAAATAAACTCAGTGAATGGCACTGCTATACGGTGACAAAACAGGTGAGCAACGAAGAGAAGCAAAGCAAAGGGAGTTCTTACATCAGTTACATAAGCTTCTGTGATGGGTGGTCCCCTGATGGGGCTGAAGCGCTCCCCGATGCTCCTCACCACGGTGCTGAAGACCCGCAGCAGGGCAGCCAGCTTGGGCAGCGACACCGAGGGAGGAGGAATGTCCTCATCCACAGACTCCCCAGAAGCCACGTGGCTGAGGTCCTGCAGCACACAGGGTTTATGGATCAGCTCACAACACTGACTTACACGTGGGGAAAACATCAAAATGTGAGACTGAAAATACTTCGGCTCTTTTCCAGACATTAAACTGTACAATGCAATTACAGATGTATTTATCCAACATCACTTAACTGCACACAAAGGTGAGACATAGGCTCACAATGACAATGAGAAGTCACAGAGTAGCAGCGACTTTAGCCACTGAAACAAAGTACCCAGACTATATCTTGCAAATTAAACCTGAGGCTCATTAAGCTCCTGGTCTCTGGAATATGATCATCTGTATTGCTGCACTGTTACAACAGTTGTCTTTTACCGTTCCTTCAAAAGTTCCCATGCCCAAACTGGAGTCGAGATGTCTGACTGGCCATTCCCATCACACATGCAAACTCGATGTTGATGTGGAGACCAAGAGTTCACTGACAGACTACTCCATGCCAGCTGGCACCAGTGCCTGGGAACATTCCCAGAAGTGCTGATCTCATTAGTAGAGCTGTAGCCTTGGTCTACCCCACTGGGAGATAAACACATTGGCTGGAAGCACCTCCTCCATGTTAGCACACGTTATCTTAAAACTCTTCCGTGACTAAGAATACACACATTGACCAGAGCAGCAGCCAGCTTGATAAGCAGTGATTTACTGCTCTGCCCTGTGAATCCTACAGCTGCCCCAGCAAAGGCCCTGCTGTACAGAGAAAGGCACTGACCAAATCACTGATTCTGCTTTGAGTGAAACAAGTTATGCTCCAAGTACAACTTTACCTACAGGACCTGCATATTAACATATACTATACAGTATAATCTACCTATAAGTTATGTATTCATATGAGCACATACACCTCAAAAGACAGCACTCCTCCCCAATCCCAAAGCTCATCCTTTAATGACAGCATTAGACAAACTCTATGCCCTGTTACCTAAGCAAAGGTTACAAAGTCAAAATGAAGTACATTAAATGAATATAATCTCGTTTTCCATCAGTTCCTGTACAATATAATCTGCTGCTTTATTTTAAAAAACAAGTTTAAAATCAGTTTTTTGAAGCATTAAGATTTCCTCTCTCCTCCAACAGTTACTAGTTCTGGAACACTCTGAGGTTAGACAATTACAGAAAACACTAAGGAAAGACCATGAATTGTCTTCATATCAGCTCTTTAAAAATAAAAGCATTCCTGTTTGGTCAATTGTTTGTAGTTTTATTACGTCGTGATATTCTCAATCAACAATGGCTGAAGGCCTGGTTGTGACACTGATTAAATAGTTTGTGAGTATTTGTGCACTTGGTCACTGTACATGGCTCAAGTACACTCCATAATTTGGTCCTCTTTTCCCCAGGAAAGCCATTAATTTTACTTTCTACAAAAGTAATACAACCATAAAAATCACAGCTGTGGATTTGTTAAGAGAACCGTAACAGTTAACTCTGGTATATACCATAAAGTCAGGTTTACCTCAGCATAAGCTTCCATATCTTCCAAAAACTGACCCAAGAGTGTGGTAGAAAAAGTTAGATCAGCCACCCAAAAGGGCTCCAAGCTCTGCAGCCATCCTGTATTAAAAATAACAAGCCAATTAATACAGAGTGGCATAGAATCATTAAATTTTAGTTACATATTGTTGAGGGGAAAGTTGCTGAGCTAAGAGGTCATCTACATAAAAATACTAACACCAGATGTTTTTAAAATATAAATTGTATCTCCCTCTTCTGTCCTTTTGCAAAAATCATTTTAAGGTTCAGTTCTGCCCCACAGCAGTTAAACACCAAGGATAGAACCTAGGATTATGACACAAGAAACATAATAAACCTGCTGTGAATAACTCCCAAGAAAACTGATAAAGCTATTGGAAAAACTTTCCCCATTTTTAAATGCCTTTACCACTGAGATTTTCTAAAAGTACTTAGGAAAAAACCTTTCACAGAGTATATATTAAGACCTGTAAATCTATTAAAGACTGTTACAAAATTGCACAAGACAACTGGTGTTTAAATGTACCCTGAATAAAGCATCCCATTTTTCCAGAATTAGCATAAAATGGAAAACGCAAATTTACTAAAATTTCTACTACAAAATACTCTCCATGAGCTCCTCTGGTCAAACTTACCAGAGACCTGTTGTGTCAAAGAAGGTTTCTGAGTGTGATCTATGTGCCACCCCACCAGAATGTCCACTGTGTCCTGGAAAGCAATTGTGAAAACAGAGTCATTACCCTATTTGCTGCACCAATGTTTCTGTTGTAGAAAGAAAATACTAAACACAAAGAAAGCTTACCCTAAAATTGGTGCTGAAAATGTGTGGGTAGCATCGAGACACCAAAAGGATGCACTTGACACACTTGCACAGTAACTCTGGTGTATCAACATTTTCTAGGATGGACTGCAGGCTGGTCATTACAAGCTGAAAAGTAAAGCAAAGCCACCACACATTCACTTCATTAGAACACGAGACAGAACACACTGTAACAAACTACTTTGATTCAATCAACAAAAGTCTACTCTTTCTGCAGGAACAAAATGTAAAAAGCATCACATACACTGCATGAAAACAATCACTTCAAGGGGGCATTTGCCTGATATATGGCACAGCCAGGGAACACTTTCCTTCTCTTCTTTAGCCACAGAACAACTCTGTTTCTCCTGCTGAAGCTTTTTGGCTCTGCAAAGTAACTATTAAACTGGAGCACAGACCTGGCCATAGCTGTTCTACACCCAAAATAAGAGACCCTAAAAATTGAACAAAGGGGCCTCATCTTGTCTGCACACATCCTACTCCTTTCTCAGCTCTATCTAAAATTCCAGTTAGAAATTGTAAATAGGAGATAGCACAAAACAATCAAAAGGTTGGGTTTTGGGTACCATTCCACTTTAATTCTCCTTTTTGCCTCAACAAGATGATTCTTCTTGGATCTGCCATAAATACTAGAAAGTTGCACCAAAATATGTATTATCCTACAAAGACTTGTCATTCTTTTCTAATGTAACCAGAATCAAAGAGCACCATTCAGTCTGAAAGTTCCCTCCCAGTCATAATATTTACTTATTATGTCAATATAGTATTACTTACTGTTCATTCCAGTTTAAAAAGTTCATTCAAGCACTGCACTGAGAAAATTACTAATAATCATGTTTTAACCTATAGTCTTACCTGCATTAAAGATGAAAATGCTTTCTTTTCTCCTACAGTCTCTAGTGCTTTGTAGGTTGCACACAAATAAAGAAGTTTAACTTCATCTTTTGTGGATGAACTGAATTTGCTAAAAATCCATTTAAAGATCTTCTCAGCCTCGTAGCTCAGAGAAGCACAAAGAAGGCCAAGACAGCAAGCTCCTTCCTGTCTCAATTCCTGAAGCAGTTTGCTACTGTATTTTTGGAGAGAAAAAAAGAAACTTGGGATCTCCAGTCATGAACAAAATAAAGCATTTTCTAAAGCAAAAGAAAATACATGCAGAAATGAAGCTGCTTCTCTCCTACTTAATGGCAGCAGTGGCAAAGCTAAAATAAAATTTTAAGAAGTATTATTTCTGTGGAGTAAGTCAACTTGAATAAAGTATGCAAATATGCTGTTCTCCTTGCAACACACTATCTAACAGAAATAGTTCTTAATATGCAGATGACTCTGGGAAATAACACTGACCTAAGCACCTAAAAGTCCACACAAACCTCAGCATCCTCTATGTACACTCTTAATTGGATGTAAATGAGTCAGCTTGTACAAAAACTTATTTCATTTTGAAAGCTACACCACCACAGCAGTGCACAGCTCCACCAGCTGACTGAACACACCTCAGAGACTCCACACAACCTACAGCATCAAAGCCACACTTGTGCCTTCAGGTTCTCTCCAAGGCAGGTGTACTCTAGACAGCCCAACAGGATTGTTGATATGCCTAGGAGTCTTTACTCCCCCCTAATTTCATTCTGTTCCTGCAAAGGGACACTGATGCAAAACTATCAAGTAAATTTTTATCAACCTTTCCCCTCTCTACTTCAAACCTAATGCTCTAATTTTTCCCCTTTAGAGCATTTTTCCAACTTACCTTTCATTGAGCACATCATGAATGGCAGTCAGGATATTATCCAGTTGTTTAACGAGTACCTGTAATATAAGATAAATAAAAGCCATAAGCACAGTAATTGCCCAATCCTGCCTCCACAATAGGTCCTGTTTACACCCACACTAAAGACAACACTGCCAGTTCTCCTTGCCAAGAGAATGCCATTATGCTTTCCATGGCCACTGCAGACTAGCATGAACTATATTAAGCAACACTGCAATATTATCCTAGATGTTATATTTGATATTTATTTACAGTAGCTATGAAAATACTGGCAGCTTGCTATCAAGGTCTGTTCCAAGTTTAGTTCTTGCTGATAACATTACATCACCATGGAGGACTCATCACAGAGCTCATGAGGAGCATCTACTAAAGACCAAATCTCTCATACTAATAAATCAATTGTATCACTGAAAAATTTTATGAAACACATAATATAATCTGAAGTATTAAAGTTTCTACTTAGGCAACCCTGCATTTCAGTGAAATGGAATACAATTTTGAGGATGAAGCACTATTGATGAAGCAGTGCTTCTCAGTAAAGGCTTGTTTTCCTAATATGCACTAAACCCCTGCCACATTAGTGATCTGATTGAAAAATCACACATTAGCTACAACTGCATAACATTAACAGGAAGTTTTCTTGACAATTAATAAAAAGGCTTATTCTCTTTTCTTCAGAAAGACATTCCCCTTTAACACTGTGAATGGTATCCAGTTTTTGTTTTAAGTTTTGAGCAACATCATGCTTTTGAGAGTGGAGGGACAGAGATCCACATTTGACCCCTTAAAACTCATAAGGGCAGTTGAAAATGTCTGGTACCTGCAAGGGAAGCTAAAAAGGAAAAGGCAGCCATAAAATTTAGAAGATAAAGCAGGACTCCACCAGATGACAAGCGACTACTGACTTCTACTACTTTAGTTTGAACTCATATTTCAACCTTGAAGATGAAAAAAACTCAGTTAAACTACACTAAGTAGTGTCAAGACCTGCAGGAACTACTGCTAGGTTAAACACTGTCCAACAAAGTTTTGGCTTTGATATCACTTGACATTGATCTTATCTCATTAGTGAGCTCAGAGAAGCTTAACCAAAAGTTTCTCAGTGACAGACTTTTAATATTCTGAGCACTCAAAGTTTGTCATAGCTGAGTTAGACATTAGAATGGCAACTTCAGAATGTTCTGAGATACCAACAAACCTAAATAAAATGCAGTTACAAAATAAAATTTAAAAATTGGGAAAACCTCATGGAGAATAATGGAACTAAAAAAGAAAAACCAAGAATAACTGTGGAAAGCATTTACTGCCTGAACCCTTGTAGTAACAAGAGGAAAGCCGAAGTGTTAAGTGGGCTTGCACAGGGGCTGCTTACACCTAGGTGCACAGACAAGAATACTCCCCATATTCAAGCCTCATGTCCTTTGGAAAAGAGTACAATTATCACTGGTTAATTAACATACTATGAGAAAATGAACCAATTTCTTATAAATAAGACAGACACAGATCCCATAGCTAAAGTATCAGAGCACTGCTTGCAAGTGAGTGGCAGGATATTAAACCATCACTTCCTGCTTTTTCAGTACTTGGAGAACTCTTAAGCTTTCCAAAACAGTGGGGAAGATGTGTCAGACAATATGCTCTTTAATATTTCATTTCAAAATACGTAATATTAAAAATTTATATCCACAGTGGGCTAACTTCCCTTCCCATCCCCATATCCTTAAAAAACACTTGAGGACATTAGAGACTTCAGCAAACCACCAAAAATCCTAAAGATGTAATGAAAAAGATTTACTTAGTTCTCTTCCCATGGAAGGGAATCCACATACAGAGATATTTAGTCAAAAGCTGAGTAGTTCTCAGCTGTTCACAAGACTAAACACCTGTGTGTTTTTAATTTAAAATACAGGAACAGCTCTTGAACAAGACAACAACACTTTACTTCCCTTTCCCTCTGCTTCCTTTCTGAGGTATCCAGAGGCTATTTCTAAGAGCAGTCAAAGAAAGCCACACACATGCCATGTTAATTCCTAGAGTTCAGGCATTCAGCAGTTTGGTTTAAGGCAACACATCCTAATAAAACCCTTCCTCAATTATGGAAACCAGACAGACAATCCAGGAACACACTCTCCTTTCTTGTGGAATGAAATCCACTGTACACAAGACAATCCTTGCAGCCATGTCCCAATACTCAGCTTTGAAAAAGACAGTTTGATAAAACAAGAACTGCCCGATGTTATGGCAAAGGAAGAATCACTGACCAGTTTGTTTTCTGGTTGCTGAATGAATTCTTTCAGTTGCTTTACAGTAGCCAGTCTTCGGTCTCTGTCGTCTTCCCGAGTAATCCTCCGAAGAAGATTTGACAGTCGAGACTCGTCAGAATAAGACAACGGTCGCTCTGAAAAAAGCAATTATTTCTTTTTCCTACAGCACCTGTACTATCCAATACAACTGTGTGTGAAATCAATAAGCCATAATAGTCATTTGAGAAAACTATTAAAAAGAAATCCTGTTTGTTTTAAACTTTCATAAAAAGAACGTTAAATGTAAAATCTAATTTAGCTACCAAAATATTTCATTTTTTTCATGTGGACAGCCCAGTACCTGTGTTGAACTCATTCAGAACTAAGCAGAACTGTCTTATTTCTACACAAAAACCTGGACTTAGTTCCCTTCTACATAAATGGAATTTTTTTTTAAAAATGGTGTGGGCTAAGATTAAACCAGACTTCTGATTGAATAAACAAAAATAATTCAACAAATATTTTAAGAAAACCTTGGGGGAAAAAAACAAGCTGCTTCCTGAAGCAAAGAACGAGATTTAAGTGCAAGCAACTACAAAGAAACAGTATTATCTCTCTGATAGGTACAAGGGTTCTGCTTCAAAAAGGAAAATAGATCTGCTCTTCCTTTACTGAGGAACAAAAGCCCCCAGCGTGAAGAGGGACCTGGCTGTTCACTTCAGCAGATCACGATGGGGGAGAATGAACACCTCCCTAAAAAACACTTCATTAAACCTCCAACAGCACTCCATGCCAGAGAAGGTCACAACACTGTTTACCTGCTTTAGGGACAAATTACCTATGAATTAATACAAATTAATTTCTCTCATTTGCAAAAAGGAAGCAAAATTTCTTTCAATAAATTTAACATTAGATTCTTCATGGTAGTTCAAATCAAAAGATTCATGGGACATAATGAGGTTTTCTTAGTCAACAAGACCTTAATGAGAAAATCCAAGGCAGATACAGACAGCTTTTTTGCTCTACTCTACCAGACATCAGTCATCTGATGTGACTAAAGCAGCTTTGTCTTTATTCAGTTAATAGCTAATCTACATTGGCATTACTCCCCAAGTGTGTCAGCTAATTATCAAGTCACAATCACAACTTTTAAGAAAAGAAACAGAACTAAAAAACACTAACCAAGAATACAACTGAAGCTACACTAATCAAAGCACCAGTTAAATACCTTTGGCATCCACTTTGTGAAAATTCAGCAAGGTCTCAGTCACACACTAACTCACAGAAGACTGTATTTAAAATTGTTTAATGAATACACTAACAAGAAAACATCAAAAAATTTAAAATCCAAAATATTGTTGCAACATAATCCCATTGTATTTTAAAGAAGATATGAAAAAACAATGACGTGCTGAAAGCTACACCAATCAAAGATAGCAAAGTTCAAAAGGAGAAACTCCTGAAATCTGACATCTCAAGGAGAGAAAACATGCAAGTCATAGGCAGCAACTTCAGTCTTCCAAAATTATATATCCTAACTTTTTAAGGATTAAAGAGATGCTCATATATCCAGCCAAACAGTCTGAATTAACTATTATTTAGTACTGGCAGAAAGTATTTTTATTTGAAGAGTACTCTATTTCCTCTACATAGACATCAAAAGACACTAAAAGGACTACATCATTTTATATCAAGACACCAGAATGGGATTATAAATTCTGAGTTTAACCCATTCCTAAAATCACATTTTTGAAAGTCATGTCACCACTTACACCTCAGTTCTTCCACCTGCAAACTGAAGTTTTTTCCCCTCTGAAATACTAATCCTTGAGAAGAAACAGCCTGTCCTCATGTTTATAATGTGCCTGGCATAAAGCAGGCAGTTTTTACCAGTGGCTCAACTACTACTTATACTAAGTGATGCAATAAGTGACAGTGCTTAGTCATGAAGTTTCTATTTTCATTCAAAAATGCCTGGAATAACTTCTTTTTGGTTTTTTTTTTTTTAACTATGACTCAAACCTCAAATAGTGGGAAGAATGAAGCCTTCTCCCTCAAAAACACAAGCCCAGCATTCCTGCACCCTCTTGAAACTCCAAATTTGTTCTTGCTGCATCTCCCAAGACCTTGCCCACATTCTTAGGATGCTTCCAGCTCCTCCCTTCCTCAGCTGAGCAAGAGGGAGCACAAGCAGTGGCAGGCTCAGGAGGACACACACAGTGGCTGAGCTGGCAGGATGTGATCACTGCTTGTCCTGCAGCCCAGGGAGAACAGGGAACAGCTGAGCTGCTCCCAACCATTGCTGCTCTTACCACACTGGGGTTCATTCAGCACCAGCTTTTTACTCAGGCATCAATTTGCAACAAATCCAAAGCAAGTTCTCCTTCTTAGGAATGCCTTTGCCAAATCTGGCTATCAAAAGCCATCTGAAGGAAACAGACTGACAGCCTAAACCAGGTAGTTGAGAGATCTGCCAAACCTATGGAAGAAGCCTCAGCACAAGAATAGTAAAACAAGATGACAAAACAAGCAAAACAAGTTTCCATCAACACCATCATATATCACAAAATAATAAAATACATACAGACTGCCTAACCATAGTGAATTTCTGAACACAAACTTGCCAAAAGAGATACCCTCTTCCTGAAAAATCAGAGCTGTCCTTACCCTGTGATTTCCTCATGTCTTTTGTGGCTAAAGCACGATTCCCATGCGGAACACTGGTAAAATCAGGATTGGTCACATTGTTAACTCTCAGCTCTTGCCCCAACGACTTCCGACCATAAGTATTTTCCCCAGATCCTCCATTGACACTGTAGCCACCTGTGGACAAAGCAATGGGACATTAAAACAGGCTCTCAGACCACGGATTTAGCAGGGTGGTGAGTTGTGAGTTATACAATTCATATGCAAATTAGCAGTTCTATCCTCTACCACCTTCTTTAGCTTCCATTTTCACTTCCACATGCATCAATGTTTTGTTATACACTAAGTTTCCAGGTCACAGATTTAGAATCTCATCTGTCTTTTTTTTTTCAAGTACATGAAAAAACCACTATTGCCATGAAGTTTAACATCAATTTTGTTGCATTTTATGTTTTCTTATTATTATTTTGATATGAAAGGCTTTGTAAAATACAAAGTCAAACTGCTAGTAGCCATGGCTAGATACTTTCACTTACTTGCTCCTTTATGAACATGAAATCTCCATTCTGGTTTTGCTACGAATCCACCACACAAGCTAAGTAAAATGACCAAAACCAGAAAGCTTTTGAAAAGACAAATGTTATCTGTTTGCACAGATTGAACAACTCAAACATAAAAAGGTCAACATTTTCACTAATACTGGTATCATCCTTAATTAAACTCAATCCTACATTCTCCCACTTAAGATACATATTTGGTAACAATATAAAATGAAACTAAAAGCATCATTCTGAGCAATTCAATTGATCTTACTCCTAGATCCTCAAGATAAACATACTCAAATGCTGAGACTGGAAATTTTCCAGCCTGCTATACACCACTTTGAGGGGCAATTCTTCCCCTCAGTACTGTCCAGAAGTGAAACTGTCCCCTGAGCCTGCTCAATCCTTCACTCAATGTATTAGAGCTCACTTCCAAGGAAGATTTCCGAAGTGCCTTCCCTATCCAAGACAGGGAAGAACCAACTAATAAAATTAAACCCAGAACAACAAAAAAAAATGCAAGATTTCTTTCAGAAGGGACTTCCACAAGTCCACCTGCTTCAATGCATAAAAGAAGGTCTGGGGAAAAGGAGAGGTGGCTCCTCACAAGAGGCTGCCTACTGAGATGAAAGGATTGATAAAAAAAGCAAGTTCAAACATTGAAGTGAACCCAGACCTCAGTATATGTTTCTACTAAAGAATGTTTCTTAAAGACAAAGCTTTTGATAAAAAGCAGATATTAACTACCAGTATACATTTGTGCATTCCTATACACATGGGGCTACCCTAGAGAAAACCCTGTGCAAAGTCTCACTTGTAATTAGTTAACTACAGTTACAGTAAAGATAGTTAGTGTCTATTTAAATTTACAACATTATATTTTACAGCTCATTTTTTAAACATAAACTAGCAAGCATGCCACCATGACATTATTTTATCAGAACAAATCAACACCGTCCTATGAAGGAAGTAACGTCTAACAGCAATAATGCATTTGAGCCTAAACATAAGAGTCACATCCTTGGAGGTTTTCAAACCTGAAAAACTTCCAGAAATTATCAATTTGTGAGTAATTTTTATTATCAACACCAGAAACTGTGGGAAGATGGGTAGGGGATGTATGGAAGCCAGGTCAGAAAATCTCAAATGAAAATTCCATGCTGGCAGACTCCCAACAAATGAATAGGAAAACTTTCATAAACAGAGGAACTACTCTGCATCTGTAAGCTTACAAATTTCTCCAATAATACAAAGAACTAGAGATACCTGGAACTTGGTTTTAAAGTTAGAATATCCTAATCACCTCTTTTCAAGTCACACCTGAACAAAACAGCTGAAGTGCTGAACTAGCAGAGACGTGCCCTGCAAGGTAACAGTACTGGAAGGAGAGCCAGGTACATTTTTCTTCTCAAATGGCACTTTCCCAGCAACTTCACAAACTACCTTTCTGAATTTGTCCAAAACTTACTATTTCACTGTGCTGCCATTCCTTAAATACCAGCACCCTTCAAATTATAAGAACAACCTCCTATTCCAGTGTGTGTTGAACACATTACAACATTCCACAGTGGCAGACAGACTAACACTCACTTCCTAAGCAGTTTCTCTACTGAAGTAAAACAAATCTTAAGGTTCTCAAACCATGCAGATAAACATGCTTCATGCTTCTGCCACCTTCTAACACTACCTGCTGCCTATAAAAAAAAATAATTTGCATCCAGCTGTAATTTCCCCTAAGATACAGCAATTATTTACAGTCAGTAATAGGCCAGAGAAGTGGGGGGAGTTCAAGTACTTTTTAGGTTCCTGAACAAAAACTCCCACATTACTATTCCTGTGAGATGATTTTTTTTGAGTCTGGCCTGCCTGAGGATTTACACAGTCAAAAGTGACTCTGCAAGTAAGAAATCTTCCAATTTGATATCTGTATTTGGCAATTAAAGAAAGGAAAAAGTCAGAATATAGGTTTTTCATAAATACAGAAAAGACATAATTCTGACTGTTTGGCTATTTTCTAGAGATAGTATTTCCATCCTAAAAATAATAATTTAAAAAAAACCCAGTAAAAATGCATGAATCACACATCATATGATTTATATGAAGTCAGACTGAGGTACATGAAAGTAGAAACTGCCATTAATGATAAAAATATAGATCTGATTACAAAACAAAGATTCCAGCTTGGTGCAGTAAGGCTACAACAGGCAACAGCTCAGTCTAGCAGCCCATGTAATCCAATACCAGAAGTACTAGAGACTACTCAGGAAGAAATTGCAGCCTGAAGATCAGACACATCTAGAATATTATTCTTCAGGAAAAAGTACTTATTCTGTTAATGCATCAAGTCTTCTCTTGCATTCTTTTCCTAATGCAACTGCATATTTTTCTCAGTATTCACATCAACCACAACATTTCTTTGATCCCTGGCAAATCTCCCAAAACAGATACTGTGGCAATGAGACAAACCAGTTCACTCCCAAATCAGTTTGGGGATGGGGAAAAAAAAACCCCAAAACAAAATAAAAATTTCTCCACCATTTCAGTTTACTGCCTTTCTCTGAATGTCCCCTCACAATCATACACAAAACAGCAATCTGTGTACCTTTTTCTTCATTCTGTATGTCAGTGTGGACTCTGATATCATCGTGTCTTTGCCGAGACACCACAGCTGAATTTGAGGGTTGTAATCCATAGGAGGCAGAACTGCCCCGATCTCTGGATGAAGAATATTTTAAATTGTCCTGGTCAGCTGATGCACTGTCAGTTCTATAAAGAGAAAAATATTTTTTTTAATGTAGGGATGTAACAGGAGTGGGATTCACATTCACTTATAAATGTAACATCTTTAAATTACAATCCCAAATGTATTTTCCTGTGCCAAAAAAGTTGTTTGTCTAACCTGTTGTTTAAAAAGTGACCTTAAATTCACAGTGGGATGGGAATTGACTAATTATCACTGCAACATTCAAAGGAAATGCATTCTAGCATGCCAGTGCCTTTTCTTATGACCTTCTCAAGTCTCTTTTCAGTTGGATGTCTATACAAGGAAAAAACTACTTCCCAGAGGTGACAAATAACATACAACTAGGTCCAGGTATGTATCACAGCTGGATGATACAGTGCCTACCATTTGTGAAAGTCATCACTAATCCACAGATGAACATTTACATAATAGGCCATAGGCCTTATTGAGCAACAAAAACCCTCTATTAGATGGAAGCATGTAACAGATGATCAGCACAAGAATCACATTTTTACATAAGAAAAACTGCAAAGCAAGGAAGCAGGCTTTACTGTGAAAAAAAAGGTAGATTAAGAGCTGTGATCCTTAAGTGTAAATGTCAATAGATAAAAGGGAAGTTTAAAAAAATCTGCATTAGGTTTAAACCACTCTCATATCAGAAAACTGATAAAGCCCAGATGAAACTTTTAAGGAAGGAAAAAGATTAAAATTATGAAATCAAGTCTTTTCCCTGGACATAAGTGGTTTAATTTTTAAAAACGTGGGATTTTAAAATAAACTTGTGTTCATGAGACTTCAGAATGTAAACTCAACTAATCACTTTAAATGCACTCTTATAAGCAATGACGGGGGTTAACACTAAAGCAAATAAAGCAATGCCCATCCAAAGAGAAAATCAACAGAATTTTGCTCAACTCAAGTGTATTTGGAATCAGACTATTCAGATTATTTACAGCAAACTTTCCCTATGCAAACTCTAAAGATCTACTATTTTTACTTAAAGCTTCGGATAGTTCATTCGATCATTTAACAAAAAATCAGGACTGATCATTCCAGTAAATTAACTACAATTTGTGTAAGGATAAACACCGCATGTTCTTAAAGAAAAAGTCTTCATTTTTCATTTTCAAGAGAACACTGATTAGAACTGGTAGACAAATTCAGGGAAAAGGGAGGGAAGACTCAAGGCCAAAAAGGGAAAACCACAGGTAAACTTTTGGATAAGCAGTTGTTACTTAAGCAGTACTAAAGGCTTAAGCCTCAGTACAACTGGAAGAGAAATACCACGAGCACTGACACTTGTAGAACCAACTGGAATTAAGGGTCCACATTTTATTCTCCTGAGAATGTTAAAAGACATTATATTATCAATTTGAAACAATAAGAAAATTGTGCTTTTTCCCTGTTCTCACAGTGCAAGTTGGTATTAGATTTGCTTGGCAGGTATTATTCCCTTTTGCACTGTAAGCAAGTTCATTTTTAGACATACACAGCAAGACACTTATCCTCATTCACTGTGCCATCACATCTACTGCTTTGCTGGGCACTTGCTTGGACTATTTAAAAAATAGGCTATGCTACTCTAGAGGCAAAGCCTTAGTAAAAGTCTTTATTCATGACAGTTAACTAGGATTGTAAAAATCTTTATATAGTTGTGCCATCATCATTCACGCAGCTATGCTGAACAGGAAAGTTCTGCACTGTACCTTCACATGAACTTTAAATGTGCCCAAATCATGTACAAACAGAGACCCCAGATCTTCTCCCTGCCCTAAAACCTCCCAGTTCACTTGGAGCAATTACATTAGGCTTTCAATGAAACAGGCTGACAAATTTTCAGCTGGCAAATTTAAGTACTGATAGCTTCTTGTGTTTACCTTCCCAAAGGGCATTGCTTTTTTTAAGGCAACGTGCTGTAAACTGAATCATCTCCAATTGTCAACCATTAAGGCTGAAATTCCTACGTCTGAAGAAAAGCTGATTAAATATACAATTTTTAACACTGCTCTGTGCATCCCTATCAACTGAAGGGCTACACATGTTCTCAGCTAACCCCACTTCCCACAGGACAGCCTCTGAGTGCTTTGTAAAATTTTCCATTGTGGTAAAATACATGAGCCTATTGTTTCCCCGGGAAAACCCACACACGCTTCATTCTGCCTCCTGGAACAGCTATCTGCAAGCTAACCTGCTTACACTTTATCACCAACTAAAAGTGAGTCCAATTTTAGTAAAAAAAAAGTAATTGTTCTCCTATATATCAATTTAAGAGACAATAATGCCCACTGACAATACTGTTCCCCCTATAATAAATGTGTAGCTTAGATAGGATAGAAACTCCTGGCTATCTTTATGAGGCAGAGACAAAAACCACCCTAAAAGATGCTGATGTTCTGTGACCCAACTGACTGCTATGGTCCACATTGCTTGGAAAGAGGATTTGGAATGGGAAGGAGCTTGCATGGAGATGCACAGCAGAAGCAGAGCCAAGGATCTGATGGACCTGTGCATTTCCAGCTGCCTAGTGACACACACACTTCTCAGATGGGAAGGGAATTCCAGACTGCAACACCACTCTGGGAACTTGTGGCAAAATCTCATCAAAACCTGAGGCTGTGACCCCAGCACCCATCACCTGCCCTGTGTTCCCTGCCCCAGGAACCCACACACCTGGGTGACACACGGCACTGCTGTGCACACTCACTGAGTGCACAGGGAGAGACACTGCATCTCCAAATCCATTTCTGAAAGATACCATTTTTCATGTCAGGAATGTGGTTATGATTTTGAAAGGCAGCCCCTCAGAACTCAAAGGCAGGCAACTCTGTGTTTAGGTACTTGCCAAAATCCTACAAATAATTACTTTTTCCACCTCCCTCCAGCCATTGCACCAGGCAATGGGCAGAAGGCTACTGCCTGCATTTCAGGAGGGCACTGCTCCTGCTCACATGGTGAGATTCCCACTTAAATTGCATTGCACCAAGCAGATGGGAGGTTACACGACAGACCTAATGCTCAGCACTATCCTATGTAACAACAAATTTAAGTAACACACATTGACATTGCCACAGACCTAACTAATATTGTATATTAAGAGAGTCAATGTACGTTAACAACAGATAAGCAAAAGTAAAAATACAAATGCTGTATTAGACAAAGCCAAAATGGGAAACTGCAAGGATGAACATGACTGTGATTACCTTATACTGTAGCTTCCAAAGCTTATTTGGCTCTTTATGAGAGACTACACTGTATTACTTCTACATGAAAAGCTCACTGATGGAGGCCAAGCAAAGTACTTCAAGAGCTCACATGAGAATTTCCATTCTGTGTCTGGTTCTGGTGGAAGATTACCCATCTGGCTGCAGACACGGTTTTAGCAATACCATTTAAACAGAAGAGACTGCATTCAGTTTTTTGCAGGGTGATTTTAAACCTTTGTCCATCAGAAAAAGAAAATAGTTCACCCAATAATAAGCAGAAATAAGTCACAAGTGTGTCCTCTGTCTCCAAAAAGGCTGCTTATTTTTTTCCACTGGCATACAAAAGGATAACAGACTTTTCAAAAATAAGTCTATTATCTCATTCCATCAAAAGTATCAGTATGATTTGACTTGCCAGTTTGTCTGACTGAAAAGAGCATGGCTGAGAGCACCTAGTTTAAAAAAGAAAATCTTTATCTAAAAGAAAAATAGACCAATCAAAAATATATTGTTACTTAAGTTGTATGGCAGCCTTAATTTTTGTCCAAGAAACTTGCTAAACTTGAAAAATCTGGTGTATACTGTTCATTATGTGCAGCTTCTTCAGAACGACCCTGCCATACGGACATTATTTTGAGACAAAAATCAATTATTCTATTTGATTTTATTTCCAAGCACAGGATCTACATGGAAGATTTACTCCAAGACAACTCTACTGTGTGAGCTCTATTATTGTTCAAGTCAGTTGATTTTACTTGCTTATTTTCTCTATTTGCCAAGTTTATTTGCTATAATGCAGCTAAATTCTTCATTATTGAAATTCTTTAGCAATAAAATATTTCAAACTTAAGAGTCACTGTATTCATCCAAATTAACAGCTTCCCACCAAGTTTCTGACTGTTCTGCCACTGGCATGCAGAGCTTCATTCTGCCATGATCTTCTCATCACTTGGTGCACCCTGCCAAGCCAGAGCCTGGCTGAGCACACCCCAAAGCCTACTTTTGCTTCCTCTCCTGTGTTGAGGAAATACACGTGGTCATGTTTTCTATTAATGAAATAACTAATTTACTATCTTCCTACTGCAATTCTGTAATCTCCATTGCTGGACATCTACCTGCCATCACAGCAGCATTTTAAATCACCTCTTGATTCTGTGTCCCTCCCTTCTTAGACAGTAGCTCACCAATTTCTTTCTGTTCCAGGATGGACATGACTAGAAGGGAATGTCAGGGAAAGGTATGGCATGTACACATCCTCTTCTTTTTCCATAGGTATATTCCAACAGACATTTTGGGGTACAGGATATTAAGCTACCTAAACCCTTGGTCTGATTTTGTATGACTATTCTTGTATGGAAAACAATCTGCACTCCAAGGTTCTTCTGCTTCCCACTGACACACTTTTATCTTCTTTCATCTTTCTCACATCTCATTATCCTCTGTCTTCACGTTAAAAACAAAGGTTTTTACATTACAAATTTCAGCTCCTGCATTTTACCAAAACCCAAAAAACCTCTTTGATCTCACACCTTCCCAAGCTTATTAGCATATTTAACACAAATGTGAAAGGAGATCAAGAATTATGGCTACAGCTCCAGAACTGAACCCATTCTTGTTCAGCATCTACCACATGCAGTCCATTGAATCTCTTTCCAAGGTTTCCACTGATGTTTTCACAATGGCACCTTACAACTAATCCTGCATCTCATTCTTTAAGCTGCCTTCAACATCACTGACTCCTTTTCCCTCTCCCTCCCTATCAGTCTTTCTCTCTTCTCTCTCAGCTACCTCTGAAGAGACAGAAGTCTTATCCACTTTCACCCTACCTGACTCTACACCCATGCTTAGGTAATCACAGCAACATCCTCAAACACCTGTATGTTGCCAACTTTCAGGTCTCTCACCTGTGCAAATTAAGGTTTCAGCCTATTTCTAACATGTTTTAGAGGTATCTTGTACATGCAAGCACAGAAGAAACAGTCTGTTTTAACTTTCCTTTTACACATCACCTGCTACTATCACCTGTTTGTTACTCACTGCCTGGTCCAGCATTATGATCAGGCAATTTCCATAGTGAGTGCTTGCTTTTTGTAAGACATACCAAACATCTGCCCTTCACAGCCATGTGAAAAGCACTGCTCTGAACAGCACTTTCCTGGGCTATTTGGTGTAATGGATTTCTTTGCCCCCTGCCAATATCTCCCAACCTGTCTGTAATTAAAGACAGGGTACTTACTTGTCCTCAGTTACAAACTTCCAGCCAATATGCTCTCCTGCTTAGGCCACAAGTTACCTGGAAGGAGACCATATTTTACTGTCTTGTCTCATCAAGTCTAGACCCATGAGGACCAGGCAGTAACTTGGGTCTGGCAAGCACCATGCCAACATAAATTAGTAATTTGTAGCACTGGCTTACGTTGTAGGAGGTGGACACATGTCATTTTCATGTTTTCAGTACTAAAACCTAATAGGACACTTCTGGGAACTTGCTCAGATGTGAAAGATGTTGTTTAACACTTTTTCAGATCCTCCCCTGCTAACCTACATTTATGATAAGAGAGACAAAGAGGTTCTGTTAATTAAAATCTTACCTTTTCACACTTTCACCTAAGAACGCCATGGTGCACCCTGCACTTGCTAACCTGCACTCACACTCCTGCATTTCCTTCCACAGGGCAGTACTGCTTGTTTCAGTACATAATTAGCCCTCAGCACTCTAACAAATTAACTCTGTTCACACACAAGGCCTGCACACTGAAATGCTTTTATTTTTTTCCCCCAGAGTTGAAACAGGGAGAATGCAGCGAGATCTGTTAAACAACGAGAAAAGAAAGAAAAGAAGCAAAGGTCTAGAGAGCTGCAGAGATTGGGAGAAGGGGGAACAAGACCTTATCAAGTCTTCTCAAAAAATCCTTCACTGTTCTCTGTCACATCCATCCAACATCTGCCTACAAAGTTTTTTTGTGTTGCTATAAATTGAGTGGTACACAGCAGTGCACAAACTAATATGCCCCTATACACCAGGACAACCTCTCCCTCTGTAACACACAGCCAGCTCTATCTGTACACATACTGTTGGAAAACCAGTCCACGTGCATCTGATGTATGACTGCATACACACACAAAAAACATCTAATTTTAATTTAAAACTACTTTTCCTTAAAAAAAGCTCTGCGCTCCAACTTTCAGTTTCACACTGTTGTCACCACAAGCCCCAGCACTGATTAGCTTTGCTAAAAACTGAGAGGAACTTGGACCTCCTGAAGAAAATCAATCTAGTCACTTTTACACACAAAAAAGTGCATTTGAAAACAATCCATCTGATGATACACCTATGTAGGAGCAGTTCCTTTTTATGCCTTTAAGAACTGAAACAACTACAATTACTACAGCTTTCGCTACTTGGGTCACTTCCTTCACCTCTTCCACGCCCTGCACGAAAGCATTTACTGGCAGTATCACCCAAAGAAAACGAAACAAACAGCCAGCAGAAAGTGGAAGGAAAGAATATCTGGGTATATTTGGGTTGTGGGGTTTGTCCAAGATCATATTGCAAATTATGGAAGAAACACAGACTGTCAGTTTTATATAACAGATATCCTTTCAACCATGCATGTGAATCACTTTTAAAAATTAGTTAACACCAAATCAACACAGACTGATTTAATCTCTGCACTGTCCTTAAATTCATAGTGTAGACTCAGATTTCCCATCACCAATCTTTCTGAAATGTAAAAAAATGGAGCATTGCATCTAGCTTAAAATGTGCTGTGTTTGGGACTGTGGGGACATTTCTGACTCCTGGTATACCCCCCCCCCCCCAAAAAAAAAAAAAAAAAAAAAGTGATATTTAAAGGAAAGGATAAAGTTTAATTTTGAAAAATGTCAGGACCAGTGTTAAGGTGTTGGTTATTTCTTAGCAGAAGCTCTTGATCACACATTGTGATGGAAACAGAATGAGGCCCTATCCATGCTGAGCCTCCCTTAGGCTGCCACACTTTCTCTGGTGCTCTCAGAGCTTTGGTTCTGCTGTGGCTTTGTGGACAACTATTTTAGCAGCCCAGGTCACACTGATGTACTTGAGAGCTAAGGAGGCACCAGACTACAGGAACACACCAGAGCCACACATGGAGGTAACTTCTTACAGCAGCCTTACCACCAGGCAAAGCATTTCTGTACACTCTTACCCTGAACACTACTGAACCCACTGTAGGCAATACCACGTTGGATAAAATCAGCTTCCTAACCCTCAGAAGAGGTATTTTTTAGATTACAAGATAGAACTCATGACAAATTCATATATCCAACCAAAATGCATTTATAGAAGTCATTCACTGCAAAGACACATCCAATTTCTCCCAGGTGGAAAGGTCATGAGTTAGGGCCCAGAATTACAGACTGCAGCCCAGAAAACTGAAGCAAAGAAGTAGGTAAGGAGTAAGAGACCAGCCTTCTTAATCCTCTCCCAAAAAAAGCTAGATGCCCTAAGAAAACGTCACCAATGAGGTTTATAAGTTCTTAAGTAAGGGAAAAATAGTAAGTTATGTGACCAAGTATTTCAATCACAGAAGAAATTAGATTTAAATAACCATGCCCCATACACCATTAAAAATTGAACAGCCTCTAGCACTGGCCCTAGAGGCTGTGCTGCTAGCTGTTCAAGCAAAAGGAAAGCTTCTTCCACAGCAACTGCTGAAGTGACCTTCACATCCACACAATTTTTCTAGTCCAAACTGCATGAGACTGGGATCATCACCTCTCAACAGATTCCCAAGCACGTGCCAGTCTGTTTGCTACTGGAAAGTTTGTAAGTAGGGTCCCATGCTGTGCTAAACTTTCAAAAACACCAAAAAAGCATCAAATTCACACATTTAAAAAAAAGCCCTAAGAAACACCAAATTTATTTAGGATTTCCACATGACAATTCTGACGCTGAAAACAGCAAGGCTGAGCAGTAGAGCAAATATATTGGCATGAGATACATTAGAAATAATTAAGACCTGAAATACACTCTCTACATCTAACTAAAGAAGTGAACAGACTTTGAATTTTACTAAAAAACTGCCAGGTGTAAACACACCTAAAGCCTTACAACACATTTTAAGCAGGCTGGGGTGAGAGCTTATATAGATCAACTATTCTCCCCAGATTTAAAAAAAAAATAGAAAAAAAAAAAATAAACCTATGTAGTATGTTGTTAACCCTCGGAAAACTACGAGCACGCCTGCAGCCTCAGTTCTTTCCTGGCTGTGCTCCAGCTGAAAACCAGGCTGAAAATACGGGACCCGAGCCCACCCCCGCTCCCCCGCCACCGCAGCCCCGCGCCCGCCCCGCGCCCGCCAGGGAGGGACGCGCCGCCCGCAGCCACACCGGCCACCGGCCGCACACGTTACAAGGCCGCGGGAGCGGGGGCTCCGGGGGGAGCCCGGCGCGCTCCCACCCCGCCGAGCGCTGACAGAGCCCCCCCCCCTCCGCCTCCCCCC
>VZUI01001310.1:0-138492 GCA_013401135.1 Cettia cetti
GGGGGGGGGGAATATTTTTGACAGTGAGTGAAACAGAGCAATTTCAGCAGGGGATTGTCCCAGAGCAGATTTAGCAGAGAGGGAAACATAGAGAGGCACCCAGAAATCAAAGTGCATGAAGGAGAATAAATGCCACCATGTGTGTCAGGAGAGCTGGGATGTTTCAAAAGTGTGCAGTGAACTAATGTAGATTTCCCCTGCGCATATAAGTATTTATTTAGCTACAAAAATAGAAAAGGTGATATTCTCTTTTTCCATGGTGCAGCCCACCTACAGAATTCAATATTTTAATATTAGAGAAAAGCCATTAGTATGGGCTTTAATAAAATACTTGGACCTGACAGGTAGGTTATTGACTATTATAAAGCTGTTAGATTTAATATGAATCTTCTTGGCAAACCCTGGTATTCATCACATTTTCATGAGTAGGGAGAGTTTGTAGATATTGCCAGATGTGGTCTCAGAGTGGAGAGCAACTCAGATAAAAATTGCAAAAGCAGTTAAATGATGCATGGGCTGAAATCCCACTTCCAATCAGATCCAGAGCACGCTGTGAAAAGATTTAGTGAGTTACCTCCCAGCAGTTTGCAAGTCTTCTGAACGCTTTACCCAGTTGCCTTGGGAGAGAGTGGAGTGGGCAGAAACTGGTTAATCTGACCTTTATATTAATTTTATCATAGAGATTACTTTAAATCCTGAAGCAGAAGGTTATATAACCCTGTTAGTATTTGTTGTTACAGCTTTGAAGTGCTGCACAAGTGTCTGATCCCTGATTTTGTTTTGACTTTTTTAACATCTTAGTGTAGGCAACATCCTAACTCTTTTTGCTGTATGTCATGCTGCTCTTTTTAGCACTGCCTTCAAGTTTACAGTTTCTCAATAATATCTTATGTGATTTTGAAAAAAAAAAATCTCCCTTCTACCTTCCCTGGCAAACAATTTGGTCAGTCCTAATTGATCTCCCAGAGAGTTAAGGGAAGGGCTGCTGTGAACTTCCCTGTTTTCTCTTCTGTAACTCCACAGCTTCTATCTGCAGTGCTTAAATTTATTTTGAAGTCATGCCCAGAGATGTTCCCAGTGAAAGTCTTAGTGTTGTTCCTGTAGGTACTGTACAAACACAAATAATAACCCCCATCCTGTCTTTGGGAACAGGAGCTGTGCGGTTCCTAAACAGAAGGGGGATGGTTTTCAGAGAGGGGCTTTACTAAAACTGATCCAGCTGCTGCCTATGGGAGATGTGTACGCTTGCAACCACAAAGCAAACATGCATCATCTAAATTCCCTGTGCTGGGATCCTCTTTCTTTGTATGGTTTGGGGGTTTTTTAAAGATACTATTGCACAGCCTCCCTGCTGGGCATTCCTGTTGTCCAGGCTTGTGCTATCGAGTTTTGCCTTTGCCAGTTGGCTCCTGCACCCTGTCTTTCCCTAAGTCTGGTGTGAGCTGTGAATGCTGTTTGTGGCCTCTTCATGGGCTTCTGAATCAAATCAAAGGGTTATTTGAGCAGTGAGGGAATGAACACATTTGGCAGAAGAGATGATAAATAAATGGTAACTAAAACAGACAAGGAATTTTTTGGTAAATTGAAGGCATTGGCTGAAAAACTTTGGTAAGAAAGTTTTTGGAGACCAAGCTACTGTCTGACAAATATCGTCCTAAAGAAAGCCGCTAAATATGCTCTGTGGAAAACATTAGGACAAGTTGAAAGAGTTAACATCTAATCAGAGATTTTGTTTCCTTGATTGACAGACAATTTTCAAAAAGAGTGTGGTTTGTCAAGAAGTCATTCCCTTCTTCTTCCAGAAATCTCTCTTTGAAACCAGGGCAGGCAATTTCCTGCCTGTGATGGCATTCAAGACATGAGATACCCTTGTGTTTGACAGCAAAGGACACTGGTTTCATTTGAGCTTTTTCCTTTATCACTGACAACAATAAAATTGTCAAGTGTGTGATTTGAAACATCAAATTCAGTATGAACTTTTGTGTAAGCGAGGGACATTGGACATAATAACTTTTTTTCTCCCATCTCTACTGATATATGGGACATCCAAATTGACAAATAGTAAAGATTGGCTGATGTATGTGTATGGTAGCTTATGTATGAACTATCAACAGACCAGCAAGGTTATAATGAAGTCATCTTTTGAATTTAATAATAAATTTCCCTTTCTCGGCGTTGGTCCAAGGTAATGAAGTGATGCTTCTTAGCAGTGAAGACAAAGAAAGACTTTGTAGCTGAGGAAGTGCCCATTTTGATTGCAGGCATGGAAATAGTGTCTGTCAAATCATGGTAGTACTATTTTATTTTTATAGAGAAGCTGGATGCATTTGTACCTGACCCAAAACCCTAAAGCTATCTCTTTTCATTTGGAACATATCAATCATGTTAAACAACTGATGATTCTGAGTATTTTAGTTCTTGAGTGCCTAAACAGGAAGATTTGAAAGTCACCTGCATTTTAGATTTGCTAACTTCAAGTCTGTGTGTTATGTAGAGACAAATGAGATCTTTATATATCCTTTCAGATACTGGCCTTGAGCTTCACTTTGTTGAACTATAAGTGCTACAAGGTGTGGCTGAGCTGGTTCATGGAGAGGAGAGCCAACTTTGCCTTGTGAGCCAGAACTTTAGTGTGAAATGTCAAACCACTAATCTTTGTGTGATGTGTATCACTGTATTGTAGCTCTGGCCAGGTGAACTGTAAATATTAGTTTTTAACCCTGCAGTTGAGTTCTTAGAAGGTTTCAGCTTGTCATGGGTATGACATACTTTTCAAAGTTTTATGGGCTTTTTTTGTCTTTTAAAAATAAATTTGCATTACCATGAAACTATACCTTAATACCTTTCAAGGTGAGTCTTTATAGCAGGAATTATCTCAAACTACAAGTATTGGTCTGTAGACTGAGAGCAGCCAAATCCTTAGGCCAAAGTTGCTTGTCAGGAGCAGGGATAGAGCAAAAGGTTAACAGGGAAAAGAGCTTACATCAGCTATGTAAAAGCTCAGAGGAAAACTAAATGGGCATGTTTAAAAGTGATAGACCATGCACTGCTGTGAGTTTATGACAGAAGTCACTCTCCACGCTTGTGCTTTGCCCCCTCCCCAGGCACAAGACCCTGCATTTTCCCTTTACCACTGGGGTTAAGTGCAGCTGTGGGCATGGCTGGTTATAGGGTTGGAACTGGCTGATGGTAACATGGCATGTTGCCATAATACAGTTGCATTCAATATTGTGCCTACACTCAAAATTTGACCAAAAAGTAAAATTGGTGGCACTATTCCAAGCTGATCAAAAACCTGTGGGGTCCCACTGAAGTGATCCAGGAGAATCACTCATTTTTATGTTAGTAGACAATGGTCCCCAGGCCAGAACAGTGTATTGGTTTTAACTCCCAGACCTCTTTCCACTCTTAAATTACTATTACCCTCAGCCCCCAAAGATCAAAAATACATGATGCCACAACTTCTTTGTAAGAGCAATTTAGTTTTTGGTGCTGAGTGGCACTGTTACCAGCTGAATTATGGGGAAAAGCCTGAGTCTAACAGGGTATTTATTTTACTTAGCAAAAATTATCCAACAGTAAAAGCATAGTTGCTGCCATTAGAAATATGACTGTTTGAATAAAAGTTATGGCAATAGTAAGATTCAGCTATGGTATGTTAATTTGAAAGTGCAGTAAATCTGTCAGGATTGCAAGTCAGTTTAAGAGCTAAAATATAATTGTTGTAAAACACTGAACTGCAATTTATATGTATTTTTCCCAACTGCTTGTGGGCTAGCAATATTTCAGTTCTATAATCACAATTTGAACCTTTTAAAAGGAGATTTTTTTTTATATACAAGTCAGCAGAAGTGGTATTTTATTACTTTTCTTTTTGTAGAGTTCTTTGAATGCAATACACTTTTGGGAAGGAAAATGGTTTGGGGATAAAAATCAGCAGAGACTACATTACACTTGCTTCTCTTTTCTGAAAGGTAGACATGTCTGAGTGCGCAATGAATAATTTGTCAATCAATTTGCAGCTCAGTGAAAACAACTGTCGAAGTGGGCTTTTGTTACTTAGATTTCAAATGCCATTTGACCCTGCAGATATGCTTTCTGCAATGATGTTCTGTGATATCAGGTAGATATTTTTTTAAAAATAAAAACCCATTAGTAACCTAATATCCTTTTCAAATAATTACCCTGCTTGCATAATTGAGTAGGAAAAAAATCCTATAAGCTGCTTTCATTTTGACTAAAACATTAAATTAATGCTCTGTCAGCTTTCAGTCTCAGGCATCTTCAGGAATGGCATTTCATGGCAGTTGCCTTGTCTGTTGCTTACTCAGGATCTGCTGCCCATCTCCTCAGATGAGCTATGTTGGTCTCTGAGGAAGCAGAAGGGACATGGGATACTTGCATCATGCGTTAAACATCTGGTTAATATTTGTTATATGATGATCCTCATACCTTCATTTGAGAGCAAGTAACACACGTGAAGAATGGTGTGAAAGCATCACCCCCCAGCAGAAACTCCAAGGGATGGTGGAGAAGAGGCTTTAGAAACAGCCCAGTCTTCAGCAGGAAAAGGGCTTAGTGCCTTCAGGGGTGCATTCTCATTAAACTCACCTTCACTTGGGTTTTCAAGAGAAATGTGTTTTTATATTGCCTGACACCCTCAAAGGGAAAAACCCAAATTAGTTAGGTGGTATTTTTTAAGTCCTGAATGCTAGTGAATATACTTTAATTAATTAAGGAAGTTCTCTGAGCTTTTAGAACAAAAACATCAGCTTTGGACAAAGAGATTTAAAAAGTTAGTATTGTCCATTCACAGGCAAGAGTTTTGGGAGAGAAGTCCCCAGGAGCTAAATGCCCTGTTTACAGGAGATAAACTCATGAAGCAAGGTCTGTGGGGACTGATGGCTTTGGGTCCTTGTGGGTTAGTGGTGAGATCTGAAGCCTTGGGATCCCATGTGGTCTCTGCACACACTTGGGCTGTGTCAGGCTCCTGAGAGGAGGGGTTATTGCAGAGGGTGTGGTGTTGTGTTCAGACCCACAGAAGCTCCTCTGGAGATACCCTGGGAGCTGCCTGAGGAGAAAGAGAAGGCAGCCTGTTCATTTATCCTTATTAGGAATTACTTTTCAAAAGCTTGTAAAGCTTCACTGCTCCACAGGAAAGTTATGTCTGCTGATTGAGGAGAGGAAGGGAAACAACATAACAAGTTAGGCTAATGTAGCCTTTTGAGTTTTGCAGTCAGATGAGCTTGAGAGATTAAAAGGAAAGAGAAAAGGATGCTTCATATACTTAAGAAAAGGATAAATTCCCCTTTGTACTCATTACTTTGCAGTGCTTTTGTGTTTTACTTCCTTCATTTTGGAGGTTTTTAAAGCATTAAGGGAAAGGGGACTTGACAAATCTTTGGCAGATACGAGATTAGCCTGAATCAGTGCAGTGAGACCCATCTGCGTAGCCTGGGCTGCTGTGACTTTCAAAGCTAACACACTTTGCATTACTATTGTGTGATGGTCAGAGTGCACAAAAAGTGAGAACCAGAGATGATTTTTAACATTTTCTTGTTACTTATGTTGAAGCACGGCATTTCCTGCTTCCTGCCAGGAAGGGGCCAGGTGCTGCTTGCACTGAGGTGCACATCTTGCATTTAAATGGCTCTCTGTCAGCATCTCTGGGCAAAGGATGCAGAGAATACCTGGCCCCAGAGCATCCACATTCCACTTCAGAGACAGGAGGAAAAGGGAAGAAGAGGCAACATATGGGAAGAAGTCACTACTGGCTTCATATCCAAATGAGGGAGTTCTGTGACTCCCAAGCAGGGATAATTGTCACCATGCCTTTAATATCACATTGGTCGTTGCCTGGGCATGAAATTCCCCTTGTTGCAGGTCTACCACAATTAAACTAGCAGTTCACCCTCTGCTGACACATGTAAGGCCCTGGCAGGTACCATATTCCCTCCACCAGCAGGAAGGGCAGGTGCCTGCAAGGACATGGGGCACTGGCTGTAATTCAGCACCTGAACTGGTGCTTGCTGACAACGGCCTCTCTGATTGCATGTGTTCTTCAAAGTCAAGAGATCGGTGCATATAATGGGAGAAAAGGGCCTTTCAGATTCTGTTTGTGGTCTTTAGGTTTCAAAATCAAGACATCATCCATCTGTCAGCAAACACAGCACACAAAACTTGCAGGAGAATCCTCTCCAGTTGCTATTTCCCTGTAACAAGACAAAACAAGAGAGAAGAAAAGGCATTTTATTGTGAAGTCTCTCAGGCTTGCAAATGCACTCTGCCATCTCTATGCTTTTTTTTGTGTACATTGTGCTTGGCTTGGCAGGGACCTGCAGCGTTATCCTTCCCCATCCCTCCTGCTCCAAAGCAAAGCTGCAAACCCCATTACAAGTGAAGTGCAAGGGATGCAGAGCTTTGGACAGGGGAAGGAAAATAAGCTGAGAGAGGCTGCAGGCATAAGTGCTCATGCTGCATAGTTAAGAGGGAGATGGAGAGTGACAGGGTGCAAGAGCAGGATTTAAGGGAAGGGAAAATCCCTCCCAGGGCAGAGGGGGATGCGCAGTGACATCACAAGACAGTCCCAGCAGGTAGCTACCATTGAGAGACTTTGAATGTGTGGAGCTGCAAAGAGCAGGTGGGATGGTCTGCTTGTTAGACACTGAGGATTGCAACAAGAGGCTGACCTCTTCCCCAGAGCTCTCTGGAAAAGCACATGACAACTACTGCCCTTTCTTGCCACTTTCCCCCCATTTTTTATTTACTTTTACATCAGGTAGCACACTGTTTTCCATCTCATGACTGCTCTGGCATTGGCAGGGCTGGAGGTCAGGGAAGTGGAGCATGCCCAGCATTAGGGCCAGCGCTGCTGTCCCTGTCTCATTGTGTAGGAGCAAGGCATCAAACCCCCTGTTCCTGCCTGTTTGGCTGGACAGGGCTGAAGTAATTTCTCTCTAAATATAACTCTGCGCACATGGTGGAGCCGAGCTCTGCTGGCATAGCAAAGCACAAGGAAAGGGAAGGCCAGATGGCTAATTCATGCTGAAAGGCAGCATGAGGCAGAAGAGAAGACAGGCAATAACTTGGCACAGTTATTGGTTTCTTGGATGCTTTTGGAGAGGGCATTTTACCTTTCTGTGCCACTTAACCTTGGCTTTTCAAGTTTTTTGGTTTTTGTTTTTTTTTTTTTTTAATGGTGATACATATTTGTCAGGGGCTGTATCTCCCAAAAGGGAATAATCATGGCACACAGACTTTAGGCATGTAATACATGAGATATTTAAGCAAAAATGGGAAGCAGGTGCATCCTCCTGGAAATCTAAATCATCCATTTCTGTGACTACAGCAAGCCTTGGCAGGTAAGTATGGTGGTGACTTCACTCATTTGTACCAAACCTGTGTTCTCTAGGATCTTGCCATACATGAGGTTAGAGTTCCCTTAAATCAGCTGGGGAGTATGATATCAGTTTTATGTTCATTTTAGGAGGACAGACAGCACCTGATCCAGAAAACAGTCACTTGGGTTGGAGCTAACCTCTGTGGATTTGTAGGTTTTTTGGGGGGAAGGTGGTTTTGGTGCTGTGAGCATGGACCAGTAAGTAGACGGTTAATGACTTTGGGCTTAGTGCCATTTTTGACTGAGTTGTAAATAAAGGTTTTCCTTCTTGTGGAGCTACAGGTCTGACACCCAGGTATTTCCCAGAACAGAAGCTGATACTGATTTCCTGCTCCTAAACCGAGTAAGTGTGTGAACAGGATCTCTGTTTGCTTAAGACTCAAAATTTGTATATTTTATATGTGACTTTACTCTGACCTTACTCAAATCCTCCTTTTTTGTACCCACTCTGCCCGGAGGCAAGTTCCCAGAGTCCCTTCAGTCTGCCTGCCAGAATGGCTTTCTGTCCCCTGATCCTCCAGCCAGGGATTCTCTCTATGTCCAAACGTGCAGCTTCATTTCTAGAGCTGAAACTCCCGGGTTTTGCAGCCTTGTACTGTAGCTCTAATTGCTCATTCCTTGCACAGGAAGCTTGAGTGCTGATCTGTCCATGGCTGGCTTAGATGTGTGGGAATGGGGGGCAAGGGAGTTGGAAGGATGCAGTGACTCCTCACTGGATGCTCATATGTTGGAAAGAGGGGAAGATGGCACTCAAACTTAAGTTTCTGTCTCAACACTTGATATTTGCCTGGGCTGTTGTGTTGTTTGGGGCGGAGTTCTCTCATGTGCTTTGGCACATGTTGGCTTTCCAGCTGATGCAAGAAAAGATTAAGGACTACCTCTCTCCTGCTCAGAGTGCACTTAGGAAAGTACACTGTGCCACCAAATGAAATGCTCACAGATATTTCTTCCAGTGTATGTGTGGTTCACATTTTCCAAGAGTGAAGGAACTGATGCCATGCTGTGCCACAGGCTTCAGGTGACACAAACAATTATAGGTGATGAATTAAGTGCAAACATTGCAAATTATCACCTTCTTTGTGTGCAGCACAAAAGATACAAGCCAGTTGACCAAAGTGACACTGTGATGATAAAAGCCTGAAACCAAAGCAAGACAAAAGGTATGCCTAAAACGTTATGCTAATAATCCCTGACAAACTGGGACTTCTCCTAGGCTGGGGAAAATGAATGCAGTTAGTTGTTGGCTACTTGCTGAACACCCACATACACCATACGTGGGATGTTAAAGTAACTCTTGCTTCAGGGCTGCAAGGTTTGCAGGGCTGCTCTTGAGCCACAGCAGATGAGATGAACCCCCCCAAAATTGGGATAGATTAAAAGATATAGAACTTCTATGCTTTCTAAGCATCTAAACAGAAGCTGACACAATGATCTGGAAACTTGATTTAGTAAGAGCAGGGAAGGTGTAGAGAAAAATGTCACAAACCTGAAGCTTCCAGCAGTCAGCCCAGCGTTACAGGGATCTAATCTGTAACAAGATCGTGTCAAGGTATTTGAGCCATGCCTAGTTAAATTCTTGTGGCCCCTCAGATCCTTCCCCATGCATTTTGCACGGTAAGAGGGATGGTCCTGCAAAGTCCCACACCTGGCTTACAAAAATGTGGTGTTGGAAGAAGGTAGCATAGCAATGAATGTGTGTTTGCTTCTTAGCAGTGCATTAAGGAAATCATGAAGGCAGAAACAGGGAGATTCTGCAATAAAGCCTTAGAAAAACCCAAAGTCATACAGGGACAGGACTGGCACAGAGGTAGGTGGTGTAGATCTGCTCTGTGCTGTGAGTGAAGGCAGAAAACCTGTCTTCAAGCTCTCTGGAGTAGGGAGAAATGCTGCTGTCTTACCAGGTGATTGTATGAAACACTGCCTTTCTGCAGGAAAATGAGGCCTTTGAGTAGTTCCTGTGCTAGCTGCTGTGGCATTTATAGTATATTCAAGCAGAGTCCAAAACTACAGATTGCTGGCTTTTCTAGCTGTTGAAACCAGCTTTTCTGATGATCTCCGGGCATTTTGGACCTGCGCCTCCATGCCCTTGTCACAGCAGTGGAAAGTCGATTACATCATAAAGTATCTCTGCCATTCTCCTTGGAGTCTAAAAGGAATATAAAAGATGTCAAAATCTCTTCTGAAGCTTGCATTCCCCTGCTACTGGGCACACAAACATTAGTGGGATTTTAGACTCCTAGATTCCAGAAAGATTGAAACCTTGCTTCCCAGTGCAAAAGATTGACTTGGTTATCTGAAGAGTATCAGGCTGCCAGCCTTTTGCAATCTCTGCAGAAGGAAATAGCTTCAGTATTGCTTGCTTTATTCATCTGCCATGCTGAGTTAGGAATGGCTGAGCACAGGGCTTGCAAAACAGGATCCAGGCTGTGCTCACACATCCTGCTCCAGCTGCAGCTTTATGGATGAAGCCATTCACTCCCCCACCCTGGGCTCCCTCCCCTCTCTTCACCTCTTGCTGCCAGGCATTCATTCTTTTCATGCAGCCAAGGCAACCACCAACCACAGTGTAATTGCACCCAGTCAGGTTTAGTAAAACATACAGATCAAGATAAACCTGTTTACCTGGTCAGTCTCTGATGGCCCAGCCCTGAAATTGTTTGAGGGATGGTGATTTGAGACTGCTAGAAAAAGCAAAGGAGCTGGAGGCCAAGCTGCCAGAGAGGAGTTTCAAATGGGGAGCTACTGCGGAGTCACATGCTCCAGCAATTCAGCCTGGGGAAGACACAGGAGGGCCATGACCCGTGAGATAGGCACGTTGTGGGTTAGAATGCCATCACCTCGCTGAGCAGAGCACAGAAAGCTGCACATCTGGAGGGTGTGGGAGCTGTGGAGGCTGTAATTACAGGTGTATGGCACACTGGGTCACTCTGCTGGCTGCTGAGCTGCTGGAGCTGTTTGAGCCTGGACTAACTTTGGTGTGATTCGTGGTGTTAATTAGGCACTTTCTTTGCAGTGAAGGAAGAAGCCTTTTGTCCTTCTTTGTTTCAGGATGGTTTTGCTTTACATCTGTCAAATATTATTATTTTGTTTCCAGTTTGTATTAATTTTTGCAAATTGGTCCCCACAGTGAGAGTCTGTACAAAGGTTTTGTGCTGCATCTTCTAAGCCTGCCTTAATGTCAGTGTTTATCTTTTGAAGCTAATAATTAAAAAGGAAAAATACTGTCTGTGAATTTCTGTCGTGATGCCAGTTGAGTCCATTTTCTCTCGTTGGTAGCTATCAGATCTGACTTGCACCCACAACAGACTGTGTTTGGGGGGGAAAAGTGTCACTGCTTTTATTTCATGTCTGGCCTGACAAGAATAGTAATGAGAGCAGCAAAGCACTTGCATCCCCAGTTAGCCAGCTACAAAACAGGCAGGCTGAGTCCTCGATGTACTGTCAATTCTGTGTGTTGTGTAGGCAATTAACATTGATGCTGAATTAATTAATGATGAGAAAACATCAAAGGGTTGGGGTGCTTCAGTTCAGATGAGCACCAGAAGCTCAGACTGTTATCAGGTTGTCTAGCTGTTGTCTGAAGGGATCTTATAACCCTTATGCAGTGTTTTGCTGCATGCCAGAGAAAGCCTGGGGCTTCCACCCTGTATGTCATGCGTTCAGACCTCCAAAATGTTCTAGGAGACATTTTTATGGAGACTGAGCATTTCCCTTGTATCTATTATGACCTGTTTTGTAAATATCTCATTAAAAGTCTTACATTTGTTCTGTTTTAGAGATACACTGCATGAGTCTTCTGACAATAGGTTATTAGTCTCAACTTGTGCATTTTTAAGACAATGAATGAATTATTATAAGCATGGTCTCTGGAATAGGCATAAATAAAGGGAAGGAGGTTGGCAGGGAGGCTACAGGTAGAATTTGCCATCAAAGGCAGCATTTCAATTCCCCTGTTTCTGGAGACAGAATTAGTCTATGTACTTCTGGAATCCTAGTTACTGAGCTTGCCTTGCTGGATGGATCAGAGAAACCCACTGGATTAAGTTTGTGTGACAAGGTGGATTAAGTTTCCATGACAAGGTTTTGGTAGCAAAGGGGCTACAAGGGGTGGCTTCTCTGAGAAGCTGGTAGTAGTTTCTCCTGTGTTGAAACTAGATTATCTTTGAGGTCACTTTCAACTCAAACCATTGTGCCAATTTTTTGATATGTACAGCGGTGGTTTTGGTCCCGTCCTACAACCACAAATGTCTATTCTTCCTATAGAGCAATGCAAGTCACTGTGTTAATGTCTGGCATTAGGAAGGCATGAAAAACAACAGAGCAGCATGAGGGTCATTGAGAGGAAATCCCACCAGAGTGTGTGGAGTGTGGCACAGAAGTGCTGCTGGTGGGCCACGATGCAGAATTTCTTCCTGCATTTCTGTCCTCACAATATAATTAGGTGTGCGCTCCCACATGCGCGCCTGAAAAAGCTTCTTACTGAGAAGAATAGCAAAGCTTTAAAATTAAAAAAATATGAACCAGAGGGAATGAAAGTAGTCAATGTTTTATTATCCAAAGAGAACTTTGATGTAGAAAAGTTGCACATAACCCAAACCATCAATTAAATTCACCTCATCTGTGGCCTGCTTGATTTCAAAGGTCTTTGACAAGACTTGTACAAAGAAAGTTTTAAAAGTTCTTGCATTGTAGTTAGTATTTAAAAAATCATGACTTTTTTTATGACTACACATACCTCCTGCCTCTTCCTAAGGTAGCAAACCAAACATCTGCTTTTTAGGCTCAGTGATGCTTGGATCATGATCAAAGGGAAAGGTTGCCAATTAACCCCTGTGCTCTCCTCAACATGTGTGTTTGATGCCATATTTTTTCCATCTGATTTATTTCATCTAAGCTTGATATTAAATCCCTTACCAAATTCAGATTAGCTATGGCTTTCCCATTGCTCTGACAACACATCAAAGCTTCAGAGGACCCAGAAGATTGAATTAGCCACTGTCTGAGTCTTCACTGAGCTGCTCTTAGATACATGTACCTGTGTAAGGAACAAAGGGAATAAGTGATATCTCTGCTCTGAAACTTTCAGAAAAGTTAAACGGGTATAAGGTAAAGCTAAGCTAAATTTAAACAAGAAGTACTATGCAGAGTTAGCTATATACAATAAAGCAGGCTTGTATTCCTTATAGAAAAATTACTGGAAAATAAGCAGCAACAAAGATCTTGAATAAATTGGAATAATTTTAGTACATATTTCATCAAAATGGGATGCATTGTGTTAGTAAAGGAAATGGTTGCTATTTATATTAAAATAACATTAGAAACAGAGGGAGGAGCCACAAGGTACTGTAAAAACCACACTGTACTGTCACTGCTTGTTGCAATCATTTGTTACCTTTTCAGGGCTAAGGGACAAAACCTTTAAGTCTGTCTCAGAGAGCTAGGATACTGCCAGGAGCATGCAGTAATGAGGAAACCTGAAGGTGATGCTTGGGAGAAAGAGGGTAACAGTTTGTTTAGAAAGAAAAAAGGAAAAAAAAAATACTAAATTTAGCCTTTAGGGCTCAAAGTTAAGTCTTTGTTTACAAGACTGGCTTGACCTCCCCAGATAGGAGAGTTCTACCTCACACCCAAGGATGAGAGTTATTTATTTTTAGGAGGCTGCACATGTCCCTCCCACCTCAGTGAGCAGTCTGAATCAGAGATAAACGAGCTGGATTTAGTCCCACACCACTGGCATTCCAACAGTGACAATGACCAGTAGGCTGGGCTGGGCTTTGTTGTCACTTTCTGGGGCAACTCCCTGCACATCCTCTGTGAAGGCACAGATAGTGTCAGATGCCATGATGTCTGTGTAACGGCATCTAGTCTATTTTGCAGAGGAAGGTGCAAAATCTTGGGCCTGGCAGTTGAAATTAGGATTCTGTCGCAAGGGTTGTTCAGAAGTCAAGGAAAACCACAAATCGTTGGACCTGTGACATGCTTTTTGGTTTTTTGGTTTCTCCTTCAAGCATATCTGCCATTTCCTAATGAGCCAATTCAAAATTTTTCCATTTGGGAGACTGTGGGGAGTAATTTCAGAGATGAAGCTCAGGCTCAAAATAAGAAGCAAAGAGTAAAGGAGGGAGCGGTGGTTTGCTGAAAGGACTAGTCAAGATGTGGGGGTGAAGAAATCCTTTGGGATCTTGAGTAGGAGCTATGCAGGATGAGAAGAAATATCTGTAGCAGCAGTGTGGATTTTATTGACTGTTCCTTACAAAGGCAATTGTGTAAAATAGTAAAGCATGATACACTGGCACTAGAAAGGCATTTCTTAAAAAGAAAAAAAAAATCTCCCTGTTTGAAAAGAAAGGAGAAGGTCAGAAGAGAGTAATATAAAATACAGAGTCAAATGTGGTCAATCTCACACAGATGGAGGAAGACTCCTCTGTAAGAAGTAGTGCTTGTGTTAGGGAATAGTTACGCTGCTTAAGGAGGTGACTGAGGTCAGAGTTTGGACCCATGTTTTGTTCTCAAGCCTTGTCTTTAAGATGTGCTGTGTGGCCAGGTATGAAGGCTGTTGTGAAGAGACAGGAGATGAGCTGCTCTGCAGGGTGAATGGGACAAGGAGAGACAGTTTTATATGGCAACAAGATGAAATACTCCTGGCAGCTGGCTAGTACTGCCCTGAACTTAAGCCATCTACAGGGCCCTTGGAATATGAAACCTGAGGTCTTGCTCCACTCAGGTATGTTTAAGTGCATGTGTAAAGCTAGGTATATATATTAAGCCATTTGTTTTCAGTGTGTAATGAATCTAAGAATGTTTATTATCTACAGCCTTTGAAGTCTTGGCATATTCTGACATAGTTGCTGTTAAAATTAGGTGTGAATGTGTGGGTAGAAGGGCAAACGCTGAAACAGAAGAATATTGTTTTTCAGCAGCTGACTGGTATTATGGGCCAGCAATGGCCAATATTATGCCAGTACTTAGTTTACAAAAATTCCAAAACACTCACAACTACACAACTTCAAAAACAGACTTATGATACCCATCGGCATCCAAAATATGGGTCTGATGTAGGAATGTTCAGCAAAGATGCACAGGAATTTATGTACTCACATCTCTAGCACTTGGAGTTTAGTTTTTCCCAAATGTGCCTATTCAATGCCAGCAGAACTGTTTTGTTTCCTTTCCTTGAAAAGGATACTGAAACAAAAAAGCTTTTTCTCTGTACTGAGATCACACTCAGCTGTACAGATGGTTTTGGTTTTGGTAAGACTAGCAGAGTCTTACCTACATCACAATCTTCGTTTCTAAAATTTTCCTTCCTTTCCCCTGCTTTATTTATATTAGCTCTTGGGTAACATGAATCTCAAAATTTTCTCTTAATAGCAAGTGTCTCCAGACAATTTATCTTTGGTCAAACCAACATTCATAGGCAGATCATAAAATTTTCTTCCTGAGAAGTTTTGGAAGTCTTGTGCTGTTTAATGGTGAAATGGGCTTTGTTTCTTTCTAAATATCTTTTTGAGCCAGAACAATTTTTTCTTTACAGTTGAGAGTTAAAATGAGCCAGAAGAGAGCCAGTATCATCTGCTGACCCTCTTCAAAACATAGGGCAGAAAACACTCTGCTATTTCTGTCAGTGAACCTGGCAAAGCTCCTTTACCTAAAACATAATTTCCATGAAGATCAATAGTCCCGATTATATGAATTCAAAAGGAGAAAAGTCACAGTGTTTTCTGGCATGTCTGCTGCTTACTAGTTCTTGCTATTAGAAGCCTTGTACTTCACTCTTAAGTTGACTTCCTTCAGCTTTGGTTTTAACCATGAGCGTTCTTAATGCTTTGTCATTGAAATAAGAAAAAAAATTGGTTGCTCAAATGACATTTGCAGTCTTTCAACAAAAAGAGGCCATTCAGAGCAGCTGAAAAGCAACACTGAAATGGTATCTGAGGTATGAACCCTGGTTCTACCTGCTTCCCTCAAGTTTTTACATAGGCTGGGAAGGACAGGAATCCATGGGAAGACTTTCAGAAGCAGAAGTGATGAGAGTTTTAAGTTACTTTTGGTTATTCCCTTTGCCATTTTCAGCTCTGGATCTGAGCAGGCAGAAAGGGGAGGGCACCTGAGGAAACTGGGATGGGAGAGGCACAAAAATGAGGCTGAGCACTCAAAAAGTTTTGGAATTGGCCCTCATAGCCAGACTATTTTCCCAAAAGCACGTCTGAAGTTGGTAGTAGAGTTGGTTACAGAAATACATATATTTAGACCTCAGTTTTCAAAATCAGGTTTTTAATTCAGCAATTAAACACCTGCACACTGATTATTCAGAAAGCCTGTCAGCACTTACCTCTTACAGTGGGTGTCAAGTGCCAATTTTAGGTCTAAGTGCAGATGTAGGTGCATGAACAGAGGGTTTCAAGATTGGAAACCAGGTTCTTAACAACAACAGGTTCATCTGCCTGTGACTCCTCTGCACTGAGCAGCAAAATCAGCTGAGCTTAAAAGGGGAGAAGGCCAAGAGTAAGGAGCACAATCCAGCTAATTGCTGCTGTTATGAAACTGTCGGAAGATGACTTGCTGCCTGACAAGGAAAGTACTGTTCTGTGGAACAGGGCAGCAGGCTCTTCAGCTCCACATTTACATTTCCTTGCTTCTCTTCTTTTTAGTTTCTGAACTGTTTTTCAGTGCTTTCCCCTGCAGACTGAGCACATAATTTATTTAATATATTTAATGGAGCACAGCACCTTCTGAACCCAGAGAGACTGGCTGCTGTTTAACATCCTTCTCCCATGGGTTAGTGGTAGTGTGCTAAGGGGCACCAATGTACCCTACCTGACACAGGAGTGAACAAAAAGCCTGAGTGCTGGAGTCTGAAGGAAGAGAGGAAAAGAGTGTAATGAAAGACACGGTGCAAAATGAGACATTGAAGGCAGCAGGGCAAACACAGCTCCTTTCATCAGGTTTCTGCCTGATCTGAGGACAGATGGCCTATCATTCCTAGCTTGTGCTTCAAGATCCCCTGGGAGCTGTGATCAAGTATTTTCTTTAAATCCAGGCTAACACATTGATAGTGTGAGCCACATATATCACAGATTTGAGGTATGGATTTCTACTTTGTTCAAAGTAAACCCAGAAAGAAAGGTAGCCTTGTCAGCCTTGTGCTAATATCTGCTGGGATATTTCTTGTGCAAAGGAAACGAATCAGCTTCAGGTTGTGAAAGAGGGAGCTCCCTTTCTGCACATATCCAGCCAGAAGCTGACTGAGAAAAAGCAGCAATATTTCCAGTGTGTAAGGCTCAGGGCAGGGACAAAATGCCATGAATGTTTTTGTGCAGGACTTTCTAGCAGAGACAAAAGAAAACCCACCAAATTAAAGGACTCAAGCTGGTATAAAGAGCCTTGCAAATGCCAGTAAATGGTGACAGAGCCTTGCCTTTAAAAGTTTACCTCTTTGAAAATAAAAACCCCTTCTCAACCAGGACTCCTCATTGTGATGAACAAATGGCTGAGGTGTGCACCTGAAAAGGCAAATTTACAGTGGTTTTGAAGGGGGTAGAGGAAATGCTCTGTCAGTGCATTCTCAAAAGTAAAAGTGACGAGACCCCAACCTCTTGTTCCCTGAGGGTGGGAGAAGGACGGCAAGAGATAATGTTCTTATCACTATGAAAGGAAGTGATGCTGCCTCCCAGATAAGTGTAGCAGGCTGAAAGGGCATTTTAGAAAGCTGCCTGAGTTAGTCCTGGCCTCAGGAGAGCTAGTTCAGCAGTGCTGTGTTAGGAAGACAGGAACGTCATGAAGTAAATGCTCCTTGGATGCCATGGGCAGCTGCAGCTCCTGCGACATGGAAAGGTGAAAGGTCCTAGTAGCAACGGGGAACAAAGTGACACGGACCCCCTCATGCATCCAAAGGCGATCCCTTTATTGTAAAAATCGCATCCTTTTCATCCCTTTAGTCTCTCCCCGCCATAACTGAAGCCCAACCCAGACCCAGCTGAACTCAGCAGGCGGAAGGCAGCCATTGGCCGGCCCAGCTGCAGCGCTGCTCTCCGCGCGTTCTGCCGCCCAATCACCTTTCTGCTCCTCCGCGGCCCGCCGTCCCTCCGGCCAATCACAGTCTCCCTCCCGACTGTCACTCGGCCGGATCTCTCCTCGCTCCCAGTGCCCCTCCGCCCTCAGCCCGTCGCTGTGCTTTCCACAGGGCCTTCTGCTGGGCATAAGCCTTAAACGCTTTTACAATTAAAAACAAAACCCTGCAGGTCCTGTACAGTTTAAGATTTAGAGCATTAATAGCTGATACTCATTAGTCTGCCATCAACATCCATCAAAGTAATACATAGCCAGTGTAGACTAGAACTAGCAGACCTTTATTTTTGTTGCTCCTTTTCTCTTGCAGTGTGGGGTAAATTAAACAGGAGAACTTTTCGTTTGCTGTGCATTTTTTCACTCTTTCCTACCCCATTGTCTGTTCCTTGTCTCTGTTGTGAGTCTTGGCACTACCTGCTTGGAAGAAGAGTGTATGGAATGGACAACAGCTGCCCAGAGCTGCTGGGGCCTCAAATCAGTTTCTCAGCAAATAAATGGGGAGCAACCATACCAAGCTGAACTGGTGGAAAGAAGTAAATTATCATTATCAGTATCTTAGAAATGTCAAATGATGTTGAGCCCCAATGTGCCTGATGTTCCTGTGTATCTGTTGAGGGAAGACTGCCTCTATTCAGAGAAAGCAGGGAAGAGTCAGAGAGGGGATGAATTATCTTACAACGAATCACTGAAGGATTCTAACATTTGTTTCTATTTACACTTGGGTTTCCTTTCTCCAAATTGCATAACTTACTCTAGCAGAAGCACCACCTTCCTGTCTTGTGTCATGCTGGTATTGCTGAACCTTGAGTAGATGCCCACTCATTTGAGGTTACTGGTACAACAAAGCTTTACTGATTTAGTTACTGGGAATTTAAAAAAAAAAAAAAAAGCCCCCCGTTATTAGACTGCTTGTTAAATCCCACTATAGCTAAATAACATCTGGCTTTCTATAAATACAGCAAGCCAGTCATTAACAGTGGGACTATTCACTGTTTACAGAGCTGCATTTGAAAAGAACCAAAATTCAAAGTATTTGCTGAAAACTGCACAGCATCTGTCTTCAATAGACTTTTGATAAACCCTGTCTTACATTCCAGTCATCTTCATATTCCAGTATTTGGATATTTTGTGTATGACTAGCTTTCTTTTTTTCCAGAGTCACAGATATGTTGCTGCTACAAGCAACATGAGTGTTTCCAAAGTCCACAGAAACTTCTTCTGTTCAGAACAACCACCTTGGAGCCTTGCTTCTATTTAGCTATGTGCAGACAGTTCATCAGAACCAATCAGCATTTTATCCAGGTAAAGCACTTTGCCAGATCAGGCAAAATAAACACAAGTTGTGCATTACCTTAGGGATTTCTTAGAAACATCTTTGTTGTGATCACACTGTAAAGAGAGAAGTAAGGATCTCCATCCACTGAGGCTGAGCATCGTTGTAATCCACAGGACCTCTGATGCACAGTTAATCCACTGACATTGCAGTCCCTCCAGGATCCGGCTGCCCAGACAGATCAATGCAAGTAGGTACATTAAGCCAGACTTCTTTGCACATGCTGAAAATTATGAAGCTTGGTTTCCACTGCCTTTTTCCTGTGCAGATATGCCGATTCTTAATAAAACTCATTAGACATTTCCCCAGGGGCTAAGGAGAGAGGACCTTTTCCCTACCTACAAAGCCAACTCCATCACACACATGTAGGAGCTAAGTGTGTGTGAGAGATCCATCTGTTGTGCATAGATAAAAACTGCCAGAGAGGTTAAAAAGTGACCCTTGGATGGACAGGTAAGGGTACACACAGGGAGATCCCATAATGATTCCTTTAAGGGAAAAATCAGACTGGAAGGGGATGTTTACAGTCAGTAATAAAAGTGCCTGCCACCAAGGCACTGGTCCTGTGTGGTGAATCCACATTGGTTTTTCTCTCAGTGGGGCTGCTGCATTAATGATATTTCCCATCAGGATGCTCCAACGAGGTGACACAGGAGGGCTGAAGCAATCATTTTCTGCTGTGAGAAAGGCCTGATACCTGGCAAGGCTCTCAGCTGCTTTTGCAAAGGTGCATTCACCCATGTCAGGACGCGCAGGCTCCAGCACGTGTTGTAATTATGTTCAGAAAAATCTGTTTCCTTTTCATTGTGAATAGACACAGGCATGGAATCTTGCACCTTTTCCTGCCTACTTCACACTGCTCCTACCAGTCTGACCTCCTCTGCCATAGTACTGGTGGGAGGAGTCTCCTGGGGAGGAAGCCTTTCTGAAGGAGAATGAGTTGTTTTGCAATGCATCAGAAAATGGATAGGGTTTAGCTCTGCTGCACCCATTTTGAGTTTGAATTTTAATTTAAATTTTTTGGTATTATACTGCCATCAGTGGCTTCTGATTGCCTTCTGTATGATAACAATTAGCAATTCTAATCAGTAATTGTATGGAGTCTGTTAGATGATATATCCTTCAGGACTGTGCCATAGGGCCATAGTTTTCAGTATCACAATGGTAGTGCAAGGCACAAAATGCCTCTTTCATGAAAGCTGTTGGTGATACATTTTCTGATATTATGGACTGGACGTTTGGGGGAGCTGGAAAGAATATGAAGTGTTTCCTGGAATGTATTGTGGCAGCATTCCCAGTCTATCCACATACACACACCAATACATATAGCCTGAACATTTTTTAGGCTTTTTAGAACAGGATGCTTAGAAAAATCTCCTCAGCAGAAATACAAACAAACCGAAATTCTAAAGGAAAAATAGCATAGGTTTTAGCCATTCACAAAACCTGCACAACAGAACTCCTGAGTGCAGAACATTCATGGGTGAGAGCTATAGGAAGATCCCATACATTGCTTTCTTGCCTGGGATGCCTGTTGCAGTGGTGTAAAGTGAGTGAGCATATCTTCCTGCCTTGTGTCAGCCCAACAAAAAAAAAAACAAAAAACAAAACAAAACAAAAAAAAAAAACAACCAACAGGAAAACCATACCAAAAAAACCAAAAACAACAACAACAACAAAAAGTGGAACCATTCTGAGCGACCTGGTCAGAGATAGGTCAACTTATTTTTTAACCTGTGCTTACCCTTGACTGTATGATGGATCATCAACCTGCTGAGAGCTGTGGTGGAAAAAGCAACCACAACCCAAGATCCCAAATGCTGTGGTCTCCTCTAGCACTGCGTTCAAGAAGGCAAATGTGGGGGGCTGAACACTTTGAAACTCAGCTCAGTAACAGCAAGTGATACAGAATATGCACTATTTAAATATTGTCAGTAAACCAAGGAAAGCTGTCAGAAACCAATGTAACTTTTGATGTTTCAAACAGTAATGGTAGAGGTTATTGCAGTTTCATGCAATATGGAAGGAAGAGATATTTCAAATTAAACAGGAAATTGGCATATAGTGATAACAAACAGTAAGTGAAGATGTTTATGATGAGATACTGTAAGCCTGTAAGACTGTGCACAGGCAACATGTGAGCAAAATTTCTTGTTGAAACATTCATGTCATGTGCTGAGCCCAGAGAAAAAGAGACATGAAATCACCAAATTAGAAAAGAGGCAAGGAAGAACAATCTGGACTTGAGATGTACTCTGCCATTATCTTTAAGTAAGGGAAGAATATAAACACAACAGGAGGATTTAGGGCTCTAAGAGGCCCTCACACCCCATCTATAGTCTGATCTTCAACCCAACAGAGCTTGTGGAGACCTTGGTGTTGAGTATATTTTATGGTTTTTAGAATTCATTGAAGGATTTTAGTAGCTTGGGTCCCACCTGAAGAGAATGATAGCCTGAGGCTGAGATGTAAAAATGCACAGAGAGCCAAAGGCACAGCCCCAGGGCCGACACCTCCAGCAGGAAAAGCACAGTGTTAAAATCAAAGCAGAGTTGCAATGCGCTCCTCTCCATGGGCCGACACTCAATGCCAGACGGAGTGAGCTCCCCAAAGCACCTGCCTCCTAATCCCCTGAAACCACAGCTGTGTTATTCCTTTCACAGAGATTGGTGGGACATTCTCAGCCCCAGCTCATTTAAGTCTTTGGCTGAGGTATTAACACAGAGCAGGAGAGGAATGAAATAAAGTGTGCAGGGGACAGACATGCACACTTAGTCTCCTGCTGGCTCCTAAGGTGAAATCCCAGTGTTGACCAGTTTACTGTGGCCAGTTGGGGTGTAAAAGCTGCACGTTCTTGCAGGGCAAGACAAAAACTTCCCTTTTCTTTTCTGAGAGTTTTCTTCCCTCCATAAATCTTGCTACTGTTGTGTCACCCTGCAAAGAGACTTTGCCACTCCATAGGGACATGCATCTGCAAGCCCTTCTGGCTACATAATTATCTACATATAACTAATCTGGGATAAAACTGACTCAAAGCTGGACGTTTTCCAGCTTAATAAATTTCTTTAAAGCAGGAAAGCCCAAAAACATAACCAGTATAGCAATATATTGCAGGAAATACTCTTCAGTTTTAATTTAAAATATTTTACTGCTGGCATAAGCTTTAGAATAGCTTTTAAGTGTATTTTATCTGGTCTTTCTATGATATAGACTTTTAATTAGTCATAATAAATGGAAATTGGGAGAAGTGTGCACTGCCATGTAAAATGAGAGTTGCATTCCTGACCTATGCCAGCCTCAGGGAGCTGACAGTGGATGGTAAATGCAGGTCTTGTAATATGAAATAGCAAGTTAACTGATTAGTAATTATTGTTGCTAATAAAATGTACCCTGAAATTGGTGCTTTACTGTGTTAATAAATTTTTGAGTAGCTTTTCTCTGTAAATATTATAGCCTTGTCATGTTGAGATGTTTTTCAGCCGTAAACAAGCTGGACATGACAGTGGTCCCACCCTAGAAGGAGGAGGGTTCTGTTCCCCCCAATAAGTTCCCCTATTAAAGCCCATCTCCAGTGCTTCATTCCTCACATAAACACTTGCTGCAATGCCAAGCTGGTACTAAACTGGTAGGACCGCACCACATTAATGGTATGCGAGCCCAAACTGCCAGAGAAAATACTTCAGTTAAATTCAGGAGCCCTTGGACCTGGCCAGAACAGTGGGAGCCATCTAACCTATTATCAGCTATCTAATAGTACTCTACTCTTTGGGCATAGTTCAAGGCACCTCTAAGAACGACTGGTATACAGCCAAAGGTATGGTATAAATCCACAGGGGCACAATTTGGGCTTGGGCATAGATGGCTTTGTTTGGGTGGTAACACCACCAAACTGTGTTACCCTCAGTGTTACTATGCCTGGCTCATTCAAATCCCTCTTTCCTTGTTTGCTGACATGTTCCTTATCTGCAACAGTATTCAGAGGTTGTCTATCCATAGCCGTTTTCATACAATGGACAGACTCATTTTGGGCCAAGTACTGAGAAAAAAAACACTTAAAGCAGTATGAGAAGGTATTTATATTTCTTCCCTACAGATCTGTGCCTCATGAAAACCCCCCAATCCTCCTTCAGAAAACCAGGATCTTGGTAAGATATACTCTAGCTTAAACCACAAGTCTCTAAAGTGTGTGAATATGTATTTAAAACAGATTTTTGGAGGAAAATGAACAGTTATTCCATTTTCAATTCTTGTTGCCTTTGCAAAGAAAAAATGTGGGACCTGTGTAATGCACTGCACAAACAAGAAGTGGAGGACAAAGACTGAAATCAGGTGTGAAGGCACCTGTCCAACACCATGGAATAAGACTCAGCAGAGGCACAGGGAAAATTCCACAATGGGGGTGGAAGGGAGGAAAATAGACTTGAAGGAAACTCAGTGAAAAAATATACCCTCTCCCATTTTCTTTTTCTTTTCTTCTTAAACCTAAATCTACCTGGCATAGTGTTAAGCACTATTCCAAATGAGTGTTGTTATAAATAGCGCTCTGCAATGCAGCCTTCACATATGACTGTGTCAGCCTGCCGACAGCAAAGTGTGTCTCCATTTATAACCTCATTTTCTTACCTTGGTTCATCACCTTAATTTGCCACTGTTACCTGGGAGCTGACAGGTTCCAATTACAGTCACATTTGCAATTCTGACAGGAAGCATCAGGGTCTGGGTTTTGAAGGTTTGGTCTATTCTTACCTGAACAAGTGTTCTCCCTGAAGTCCACTCAACAGCTTGTTTCTGAGATTGTCATCTTTTTCACAGAGGTGTTTTGAATTGTAGTGAAGTGTAACCTGTGTGGATCCAATGTAGTTCTCACTAGAAATGTTATACACCGTCACTGAAGATTCCAGGTGCTACTTTGGAAGTTTTCTGCATTTATACAAACAAAATGACCTTTAAATTTGGATCAAAGTTTTCTTCAGAGATTTCTGCAGGTATAAGGTGCTGAATTGCTCATTTAGAGTGGCTCTGTAAGTAACACACTGATGTGAAGACAGATTTGGAAAGAAGCCATGGAGAAATCAAGGCTGGTGGTGAGTGAGGTAAATTGGAGGAAAGTGCATGGGAGCTACTGCTGCTGCTCAGGAGGGAACTACAAAGCTCAGCCTGCCCTTCTTCCACTTGTCATTTCCTTTGATGTCCACACACTGCAGCACCTGAGACCAAGAAGCCAGATCTTCCAGCTCCCTGTTCCCAAATTCACTCTTTCTGCCCTTTTAACCAGCTTCTGGATAGGAATGAGTAAAGGAAGAAGAATGTCTTTGACAGAGAGCAATTCCCCAAAGGGGCTGAGCACTGCAGGCTCTAGTGAAGCATCTAGTGAAGCTGGTGAAGTGTCTTGGAAGTGCTCTGGAGAAAAAAGATGCCTCTGGAGAGAACATTTGTGGAACGTCGAAGGTGATTTGTATGGCTCAAGATGGATCTTAGACGTGATCCTCAGCTTTGCTGTTGTCTGATCACTGTATCACCTCTATGTCCCCAGGACATCAACCAGGTAGGGTATAGGTCCAAAGTAGGAGCTGCTGCATCTGAATGATTGATTTTTTCTTTTTCAAAGAGCTAAGTAGAAGACAAAGCTAAAGGAGAGAACAAGGGACGCCTAGATGCTGGCAAGGGACATGTCAAACAAGCAGTCTGAAATTTGTAGCCAGCTCAACAGAAATCCTGCTGATAGTGGAGATGAGAGAAACAGACTCAATTTTCCTTTCAAATACGTGACAGTGGGTAGAAACGAAGTCTTTTCCATGTTACTTCTCCTCTCAGCTTCTGATGATGCCCGCTGACAACAGATGCCACAGTTAGAAGGACAGAGTCCAGGAAGGGAAGCTGGTGCATCTGCCACCTCCTGGTTTGTGTCTTTTGTTCAAGCTGCAGCCATCCCTCCTCTTTGTATTTAGTGGCCTCTAACAGAGCATTTCCTCTCTACTCTGTGCAGGCAGGAGACAAAAGCAGCTCTGAAATAAAGGCCTTCTCCTCAGAGAAAGGCTACTTGGGAGTGCAGTGCTGCTCTCATTCTGAAGTGAATGGAGAATCCTTGAACTGTGAGAAGTTGCACTGGCCATGTCAGGGACAGCCTGGAGTTGCTGCTGAATCTTGCTTTTGTACCTTCATTTCCCCTCTTAGCAGCAGTGACATCACCTTACATCTTTATGTCGGAGGCCTTGACCCATTATTTAGTACTTCTTTACAAGATTAAATAGAATCTCTTTGGGTACTTAAACAGGGATAAGGCACAGGAAACTGTATAGCTTTCTATTCTGCTGGGATCTGAAAGTAAATAAGATCTGCTTTTTAATCACAGGATCATCTTTAAAACACAGTATAAAGGGCAATTCTCTCCTCTTTCCAAAGGAATTAATATTTTGGTGTAAGAAATTGAGAAGGAAGCAGGAAGGGACTGGTGAGACTGTGTGGGCCAGAAGTCATATGCTCCAAGCAGCTCCCCAGTGTAGTTAATCCAGTTTGATTAAAATTAGTTTGTTTTTTGTTACACTAGTTATCATAGAGGATTGCTCCCAGCTCTGGGAACCCATCCTTCTGGGTGCAGGAAGAACTCCAGAAGCATTTCTCCAGTCCTGTGAGCAGAGTGATCAGTTATTCCCAAGCGAGGTGGGCCAAGGCAGCAGTCACAGCGTAATTGCAGGACAGATTTCAGCATGGGCAGGATGCTGTAAGCATGCCACAGGCCCATTGCCCTGGTGCAATCCCTGAAATGCCACAGGCACATGCTAGAAAGCTCCCAAGACACTGTTTTTCAGTGTGCAGGAAAGATTACTCTGATCTGGTTTATCTCCAATGTGAAATGCAAGGAGAGAAGTGAAGGTGCCTTCCTTGGGGTTTTGAATCCCTAAGAGAGAAGAAAAGGCTCTGCAGAGGGTGGGACCAACCTGCCTCTGTGTGTTGTTCTTAAGAAGAGCATTTTCGTCCACGGTGATGCTGGGGCTGTTGCAGCCTGCCCCACACACACATCTGCTGTTTCCCATCTAAGTATCATGCAGCAGGGGTGAATAACAAGCAGAGGCACCTGTGCCTGCACTTCAGTTGATGATTTTCCTAATTATATGACTTTTTTCATGGGTCAAAACATACTAAAACAACCACTTAGTGGAAAGCTGGTTAGACGTATGTGACTGCCTCACTAATAAAATTGCTGTGCACTTAGTACCTGTCAGAAAAGCCCAAAGCACCTGCTGGATTTGAGCCTGATTTTCTTTTCCTTAAAACCAATGCAAATCAGAAATACCCCTATCAGTCATTGCTCATGTATAGACATCCACATGAAGGCTAGGAGAAGGAGGAAAATCCTTAAAGATGAATGGGGAGATTAATTGTATTAAAAGCCCTAGACAACTTGTGTCACCCTATTAGCAGTTGCACAGCGCCACAGGCTGCAAAAACCATGGAATAATGAGTGTACATCCTGGGACTTCCTAGGACATTGTTGCCCAGTACTTGAATCTGACTGCATGTATGAGCTGGAAAAGAATTTACCAGTTTGGTGATAGGATGAGGGACACAACACAAGGAAAAATCAAAGCAGTTTGAAAGCAAAATACCTTAAATAAAAATTCTATGTTATTTAGAGGGATGAAGTACTGGGACTTTCTCTCTGAAGTTCTTGGAAGCTGCAAAATACAACCAAATGTGCAGGACTGGGAGAGAGAAAACACCACAAGCCTGTGTGAAAGAACAGTTTCTGGAGGCACTTTTGGTTTGCCCACACACGATGAATCACTGTCCTTTCCAATGGGGCTGGGGGGAGAGAGTGCAAACAGGGAGGGAGGAACACAGATCTTGCAGAAGGGATTTATTATCCACTTCAGAGGTGGGGACACACACACAATTTTGGGAAGCTTTCATTATGTGCTTTTGTCATGACTTCTGCACGTGCTTCCAACCATGTTGCCAAGCTTCCATTGTGCCAAGATGTTTCTGTTGTCTTAAAGCCCTTTATGAATCAAGTCTGTGCTATGCAGGTTTTATGTTTTGAAGAGCCAAGAGATCTGACGAGAACTTTTCCTGTCTCTGGCATAGTGCAATTATTTATTGGAAGAGAAGCAGTCAGGTATGAAATGAATGAATTTCATAAGCAACTTCTTTTTAACGTGTTCTTTCAGTTCTTTTTCCCTGGAGACTTCCCACCATCCTGTGCCTGCTTTCCCTACTTGATCCGTTGTGAGAGGATTGATTTCCAAAGAAAAAAAATACCATTTTGAAAGACTTTTCTGAAATCATAACTGACTGGCAGGGAGACAATTTAATAAGGGGAGATGAAACTGGGACACTTGAGATAAGAAGTTAATAGGGGATTTAGTCATATACACAAAACAGCACTAGACAGGTGGATGTAAAACAGCTCTTTGATTTCCTGCAGAGCTTGCTGTAGTGAACAACACATTCTCTGAACATCAGCAAGGATAACTCTGTGGCCATCTCAAATGTGAGTGGCCACTGTCTTGCAGGTTATAAGATCTAAATGGCTGGAGCTGGAGAGAAATGATGCTTGTATATTCATGCCACACAATTGTAGAGAACCCCACTGTTGAAGCCCACAAGATCAGTGTCAGAGGAAGATAAAAGATATAAAACATGTAATTATTTCACAGCAGAATTCTAGAATTATTGCCCTGCTATCTTTTTTATAAAGTACTGCTGGGAATAAACTTTTAGATTATGTTTTTTGGGGGGAACCATCACTTTTATTGCAAGGGTCTGCAAGCACAAGTGTGCATACTTAAAGCACAGTGTTGTATGTTTTAAATAAAAGCATTAAGGAAGCAAAATATCCGCAGAATGAAAAAGTGAAATGGAGCACCTCTAAATCCCTTATGTTTGCACAGAGAAAAAGTCTAGCCTTTCCCTAGTGTGCAGTGATTTATTATGGTTCCTTCTCCTGAATGGCTTAGAAATGGCAGGAACTATCCCAGAGTAGCCCAAAACCTGTATGGTCCCAGACAATTGCTGTAAGAGTTCAACATCATTAAAACACAGCAATGCACTCTTTATAGGCTCATTGCTGCAAGCAGTAGGGAAAAGTGGGGGTGTTGGCTGTTGGCTTAAGGACCCATAATATGGCTCTCAGAACAGAAAGCACCAACAAAATCCAGGGCTGCAGGATTAAAAAAAAAAAAAAAAAAAAAAAAAAAAAAAAAAAAAAAAAAAAAAAAAAGGTAGGCCTTCAAATCTGTAAATAAGTAGGAATTACTGCCTGACAGTAGATGGCTTTTTAATGTCCAAATTTACCCAGTTATTTAGGTGTCTAACTCCCATCAGTTCAAAAAATTCTTGATGGCCTACTCTTTTATCTCTTTTTTTTGGGGGGGTTGGTCTTTTTTTTGCATGAATTACTCACCTGCCATAAGGAAGGAGTAATAGCTTTCCTTTACGGGGTGATGTGAGGATAAATATTAAAAGCTGTCAAGCTTGGTTAGGGCACTGGAAAGGACAGAGCAAGCTCACTGCACATCAACAAGTATGTGAGCTATGAAGCTGGCTTTAGGGCAGAACTGTAAGGATCTAATCTGTGCACGATGAGGAGAATAATTTGGATCAAGTTACTGTTCATCTGCTGTTCACAGCTCAACCCAAAGATTAAAGTATGCACTCAAATGTGAGATAGATGCTGTTAATTTTATTTTTTTTTTTTTTTAACCTTAGAGGTTAATACTTCTATGCTTTCTCTTCACAGAACTGACCTTACTGGCTCAGTGCCATAACACACTAGTTTACAGGTACCATCAAAATGTAAAACTCATGAAAATGCACATTGCAGCTGGTTCTCACCCCTGACAGCCAAACCAAGCACAAAATCAGTGCAGACTTGCCCCATGTGTGTCGATGAAGTTCTTCTACAGGTGTTATCACCAACCTAATTAGAAAAACCTTCCAGTCTTCCTTTCCCTCCCTCAAGGCCATATAGAGAAGAGGCACCAGCAGAAGCCTTCAGGTGTTACAGGTACTGCTTTGTTAGCTCCAGTGGTTTTCAGTACCCGTTGTTTAGAGCTTCCCTTCTGCTGAGGCCAGGCACCCACCCCTTTCTTCACACTGCACCCAGGTCTGGGCTCTGCAACAGCCCTCAGAGACCCTGGGTGAGTCAGTGCTCCACACAGTGAATGTGGGAGAGACTATGAGGGATTTTTCCTACATTGCAATATACTTCTGCAGGTATGTTATTTCTCTTTTTCTCAAGAATTAGAGGTTGGTGAGGGTTTTTTGAATACTTTCACAGGCTGTTTCTGGTTTTTCCCAAAGCATGAGACACTGGCTTCTGTTAAGGCTGTTTTATTAGCATCCCTGGACCTTTGAATCATTTATGGCAAATTCCCCATGATGCAAAACCAAGTTGCACTGGGATAGGGAATAAGATTATATTTACTACTCTAGGCTTTGTGTGTCTTTCTCCACTAGTTTTATTTCATTGACCTCTGCACAGCTGCTCTTGATGCCTTCCCCTGTAGAAAGAGAATTACTCTCTCCCTTGAGCTTTGCAAGGCCTAAGAGATTCAGAAGCTAACTGGAGATTTTCAATATCAATTACACCTTTACTGCTGAAATGCAGCTGCCTGTGGATACTCATGTGTTTTTTATTGCTAATAGGAAAAGAATCTCTCACAGTTGTTAATTAACACTACTCCAGATTTATCATTATTTCAACAGGATTGCCTCGGGATGGATTTAACCCCTTGGTCTTCAAGAAGGGGTTTAAATGACTTAGTCTTGTTCAAGAACATAGGATGAATTGTTGGCTGCGATGTTTCAAAGGATGGGACTGTTGGTGGAGGCTACTGCCCTGATGCCACTGAAATCCAGTAGGATTTTGGTGTAGCTTGTCCCAATATTTTGGTATGGCTCATCCCTGAGGTCAGACTCTGATTATTGCAGTAATGGGCAGCAATTACCAGGCTCACAGTAAGCTGCAGAGGTCTATCATCAGACAGTCCTGATTGCCCAGAGCAAGAATGAATTGCACTTCTTGACCCATTAGTGATCTCTAATTTTATGTGAAGTATTGCTGTTTAATTCACTTATTTGGGTTAATACTGAAAAGCTTTGCTTACTTTGAATGCTCCTCCTCTTACCATTTGCAATTAACAGTGGTGCTGTAGGGAGAAACGAAAGATCAATGAAGCCTCTCTTACCTTTTAGTATCCACCTTGTGAGGTGAATTTCTATTTTCTTAGAAGGCCACAGTGTTGGGTTCATTCTGAAGATGGATGTTTTTAAGGCTGCTTGGCAACTTTCCACCACTTGTATGTCAGACTTGATCACTAATTCCTGCCTCTGTCAAAGGTTAATAGAGGACTGTTATGTGTGTAATCCTGCCTCGCTGAGGAAAGGGGTCAAATAGGTTTATAGGAAGAATCTCTATTGATTGCCAGTAGTATTTAAAATAATTGGACTCAAGCAATCAGATTAGCCAATTATGATTATGAGATGGGTCTGTATGGGATAATGTACACATTTGATATAGATTGCAACTAATCCAGCTTCGTTTGTCTTAACATGCTGAATTTTCACTCATTTCCTTGTTAAAGCTGAGACTGATTAGAATAAGTTTTAGGTATCAGTACATAAAATTGACTAGAAATTAATAAAATAATACTTATCTATAGAGAATGCATAGGGAAGTGAGCCTTCACTTATAAATGAGGGAATAAACTGGGTGTTACAAGCATTAATGAGGTCAGCCTATGACAAAAAGAATGCAGGTGTCTCTCAGAGATACCCACAGAGCATGTGTCATTCTGTCATTATAACTATTTGCCAGAGGGTGAAAGAAAACCCAAAAAAACACAAACAAAAACAAACTATGGGAATTATGAACCTAAATCAGAGGAACACAGTGCAAAAATAGCTTTATCACTTGGAGGGTGGGGATCTGCAGTCATATCCACCAGAGGCACCTGCAGTCATATCCACCAGAAGCACCTACCTCCCCCTTAAGGATTCCCATACGTTTCTGCAATCTTTTAGCAATGCTACAAGTGCAGACAGGAGGTAGGAAGACCCAAAGCTTAGGGGTTCTGCTAGCCAGGGGGCTGCTTTTACACTGTAGAAAGGAAACTCAAATATATGATTCCAAAATGTTGTTGTCAAAGACTGATAACTCAGACAACCCAAAATGTGTTCTTTTTGAAACCTTGCCCTGTTTTCCTGATTCTAGGACGACCAACTTCCTGTTTTAAATAAGATCTATTCATGACTTCAGATTTCAATATAAAACTGTGCTGTTGTTGCTGGGATTCAGGGTTGCAGTGCTGAGGAAGCAGGCAAAACCCTCCTGCTCTACCTTCACAACAGAGAAATTCATCTTTCTGAAGCTTTCAGGCAAGCAGTCAAGTTATTAACAAATCTGTTTCTTTTTAATTTGACCTTAAGGATTTCAAGTTCCCTCTACTTTGCAGGTTACACTGGGAAGCATTTGCATTTGTACAATTCCAGTAAGCTGCAGGCCCTTCCACGCACTACAACATGAATGCACTCCTCTACCAAAACCCAAGACATCGCAAACTGGAAAATTTTCTTAGTTGGTTAAACAAAGAAAAAGATAAGGCAAACTTTGAAGAATTTGGAAAAATGTTTTTAGCCAAATCAAAAGTCCAGTGACTTTTGTCCTGCACATCTTGAAAAGTGGAAGAATGGTCCTACAGAATGAGGCCATAGGTCCACCTGACCCGCTATCCCAATTTAAAAGGAAATGGGAGAAGAAGATGAAGAACCAGACTTGAATACAGTGGTATCTTCCCAGCTAGTACTCTAAGAGTTAAGACCAAAAGCAAGAAGTTCTCCCAGCTAAATAGCCAAAATTCGATGGTAGTCAGTGCTATAGAAAAAAAATCTGGGTTGTTGTCATGGTATATCAAGGATCTACTTTCATTACTGAGTGAATTTTACTTTTTAAAAAAAAGAAAAGATAGGAAAAGCTCACAAACCTGGCTGAGAGCCAGGCTCTGAGTTCATTGCTATCAAAATAAAGACACTGTGAAGCAAAGTGGACTTTTGAGTCAGGAAAGGCGAAGAACAAGCTTGCTGTTATATTTTTAAATTGGCATTACCATAATCAGTCCCACTAGTATAATTTGGAGGTGAAGAGTTCACTTTTTCCTGCCATCCCAGCACTTTTTTCATAGTCCAGACCCACAGAGTTAATTGTAGCATGCCATCCTTTCAAATGCATGGCTCATCAAAGGCAACTGTGGCAACCACAGGCTGCCAGCACCGGGTGGGATAATCTGCATCAGGTAGTGAAAAGACTAAGGCTGTTGACATTTTAACATTATTAATTAGGTTCTAAAAAACTTGTAGGTCATTATGCTGGAAAGCATAGGTGGAAAGTTTCATGGTTATTTCAAGATTCGGAAGGTTATTTTCACAGGCAGAAACACTTTCTTTAAGTGAAAGTTTTCATGCTGCAATAACTGGGATATCTGTGAAAAGTTCTCAAAAATGTCCAGAATTTCTACAAGCACAGCCCCAAATATCATCAGCCCCATGCTTGTCCATAGAAACAATTGTAAAATCTACAATCACACTCTTAAAAATTTGATTCTCTCTCCTTTCTGTGGCTTGCAAAATGTTTTACCAACATTTGCAAACTACCTTCTTCACATAGTGAAGTTTCTAGTGCTGTTTTTACAGGTGAGTGAATAAATTAGAGAAGGATGGAGGAACCTTCCCATCCTCTGGCAGATCCTCTTTATTATTTTTCAACCCTGGTGGCCATGTGTTGCTGGGAAGAGCTGATAGTTTTTCAGTGAAAGCAGTTTTTCTTGCACAAGATCAAGATTTTGTCTGGGAAACTATTGAGGTCACACCTGCAGGGGCAATTAGAAATTGATTTTCAAATCATTCACGAGCAGGGGCTTGCCAACCCTCGTTAAGGTGGCTTTTTGCAGCTCTGGGTTTCAGGGTGGCTGGTTTGCTCCCATGCTCTGTCACCGTACTTGTGGCTAATGAGGGAGAGAGGCTGGAGAGTTATAGGGCACAGATTCACCAAATCAGCCACAGGCACCTTGCAGTGCCCTTTTCAGCCTGCAGTGCCTGTGCTTAAAGGCAGCCCTGGGGGATGAGAAGAGCTGTGCACGAACTCCTTCCTGGAGGACCCTCACTAAAGAGCTTGGGATGTGACCTGGAGCTGTGCTGAAGGGGTCACCTGGCTGTGAGGCCAGGTGAGCTGAAGCTTTGCTGTAATGCTGTGGTTCTCTCTGTGCCTGCTGAGATGCCTCTGGAAGCACCTGTGGCTTGGGTTGGCAAGGCAGTAAGTGTTTTGGTTTTTGTTGGTTGGTTTTTTTTTGATTAAGCAAGACCTCTCTACTCCTTTCACAGAGTGGCTCATCAGGGAAGCATGGGGCTAAATGGCCACTGAACTGAGTAGGACCATGACACATTTTGCTATGCTTTGTGTTGAGATTCGTGATTTAAAATCATGCCATGGCCACTTGTTTATTACTTCAGGACAGGTCAAAGGTGTATTCTCCAGAAGCCAGTTTTCCTAGGAAAAGCTACTTTTGCCTAAGGACAATCTCAGCTGAAGTTACTATATCACACGTTTGAGGGAATTTTAAGCAGAAGAGTATGGAAAGAAGGGAAAGAGGGGGAACTTAATGAATTTTTAAGAAAAAAGAAGAAAAAAACTCTTCTTTTTCTCTGTGAAAAACAAAGGTCTAAAAAGGGGAAAAAATTATTCTGGAAGCTATCCCATCAAAAGGCCTCAGTTCCTCTGAAACACCCACAGAGCTTTAGTATGGGTGCGTGTTACCCCTCATCCCTAGTGCTGATGCTCGTAGCACCCATTGTAGGGCAGGACCTCTGCCTGCCCATGCTGCTCAAAAGCAGAATAAAAGGATAGTCTCTGCTGCAAGGACTTTAAATCCCACAGTCTTATTCCTAATCTTTCTTGGTATTTTGAGTCCTGTGACAGATTTTGTGACATGGGTGCTGTCAGCTTGCTGCCGTTGAGAGGTCTCTGCAGCAGGCAGGCTTTTCTTCACAATGCTGTATTAATTGCTATTATGTTTTGCTTTCTGGTTGTGGCATGTCAGTAATCTGCTACTTACAAATGTCTGCTCCCTAGGGTGAAAATAAATCACATGTATTTTTTGGAACCAATCCTGCTTCAATACTTCAGAAATGCATTTGGTAATAATATTGGCTGTAATCCTCCTGAGAGAAATTAATTACAAACATGTAGCAAGGTAATCAGGAAGCTGCTCTTGCTGTGACATTGAGCAAAGAACACCAAAGCAAGCGGAAAGGTTGGATTGAATTAAAACCAAAGTGTGTCGTTTTCCCATGGGTCAGAAAGGATACAACTCTGTGCTTAGGAGCTCCTGGTGCACAGAAAGGGGAGCTGGTTTGGACAAAAGAAGGAATTATAGCATGTTGTTATAAAAGCTGGTGGATGCTGGTCTTGAGTTGGGATGTAGACATGTGCCTGAGTGCCTGTGCCTGCTCATGAGGGAAAATTCTTGTGTGTAATGGGTAAGAGCAAAACACCTTGAGGATTAAAATTGCATCATAATCAATAACGTGTTATTGCGCTGCCTCTTGTGTATGGCTGCCTCCCTCCCCTCGTCTTCCTTTCATCCCTGGAATGTCACAGATCTCCATCCATTCCTACTGTATTCTCTTTGCCTCTCTCCTCAAGCTTTCCCCCCCAGGTAGTCGAAGGATTGAGTTGTGTTTTGCCTCCTCTTTGGCCTTCTTCACTCAGCATTTCCCAGCATTCTAATAGCAAGTTATTCACCAATAAAACACAAATGAATGTGGTTTTCATGAAGCAATGTCACTTGAGAGCAAAGAAAAAAAAATGTTTTTATCTCTGTTTCTTTATTTTGTTTGGGTTTTTTATTAGCAGTAGGACCTGTTCAGGTGCATGGAATGTAAGGAGTCTGTCTGTACACATTGGACTAATGGGCTAAGCATGAGGGAAGTGGTTAAAAGTACAGGAGAAATGCAGCTTATCCTGTGACACACATTCACCCTGCCCCCAGCCACCCCAGCACAAGGTATAGATCTCAGTGTTAAACAACACCACTGTTTAACTTATCACAGGGACACTTTATAGCCTGGGAAAGTGAGAGATGCAAGAGTAATTTGAAAGTATAGAGGGGAAATCAAAGCAGCAGCTCTGTGGTAGAGTGTTTTCTTCACCCTGGAAAGCCCCTGCTGCCCAGTGGGGCAAGGCTAGAAGGATGGCAGCTCCAGAAGGCTTTGTCTCTACCCCTACATAGCTGTAAATATTTTTTGAGCTCACAAAATTTCTTTGAAATGGCCATAATATTCACCTTCAGGTAGTTACTGCAATTGACCTTAGTTTCTTTCTTCAACATATAAGCCCTCAAAATCTTCCAGTTCTGTTTTTATCGGTGACCAGGTTGTTTTTATAGAGGCTATCCAGCCATTCTTGCCCTCAGTCTTTTTATACTTTTGTCTCCTTTCTATCTCACCTCTTGGCAATTACATCTGTTATTTTAAAATAACTTTTTTGAGATCTGAAGTGTGTAGGGGAGGAAAAAAAAAACAGTTCAAAGAGAAGCAAAGAATACCAAAATCAAGATACTACCACTGTCTTTCAAGAAATGACAACATTGCCATTTTTTCTCTTTACTTCCGAGAGATTAGAAGTGAAAGCACTGATGATGCAAAGACCTGCCTGCATTTAGCTTTCTTAAGTATCACATCAACATAATTTGGATTGTTTTCACTCAGTGTATTTGTGTTGCTTTTAAATAGGTCATTGTCCTTTAGAAAAATCATCCCATCTTGCATAGTTCATTCCTCCAGCTATCTGTTTAGGAAGTCCTATTTTTCCTTTGAAATATATTATGAAATGAAAATTCAAGGCTGAAATCCTTCAAGAAATGTAATTTGCTATGGTTGAATGGCCGGCTTCTAGTAAGATGACTCCTTTCATGTCTGAGGTCACTAACTTGGTAACATATGCCATCCCTGATCTCCAGAATATGCCTAATGACCACACTCCTCAGAGGCTGGAGAAAAACCCCAAGGTCTGTGTTGAAGGCACAAGAGTATAAAATTTCACACTGGTGTTTTAAGGTGCTAGTCTTCACCTTTTAAACTAGTAGAGTCCATGGATTGCCAGGTCTCCCTGAAGGTCTGACATTGTCTGCCCTTTTCTGTTTAAAAAGGCCTGGGTTGCAAAGAAATGCTGCACCTGGCTGCACCCTCCTTTGCATTAGCTCCAAGTAGTAGCAAAAGGCTGAATGCCACCAGGCAGGCTGGGCTGACAGGCATCTGGCACACAAACAGGGAGGCAGTGCTGCCAGAAGGGAGAACCAGAACGTGCCAGGATGCTGGTGGGTTAATTATTATTAGTTTTGTATCCCCATGAGCCTGCTTGCCATGAATACTTGATAAAGCCCGAGAAGGTCACTACAGCTTGTTTACTCTCCATATGGCACTTCTGCATGTCCCTGCTCTGTGTGTGTGCATGGGATTTTTATCCTTTAGCCCATGGCACTCATCCAGATCCCCCTTTTTCCTTACCTGATTAATTCATGGGCAGGGGAATAAAAGGACAAGCTCCTTATTATTCATCACAGGTGAAAAGCTGTATGTATTCTGAGCAAACCTGAGGGGAAGCTTTCCTGTGTTTTGTGTTTGTGCATGTATGCATCATTATGGAAGCCAATTACCCAGGAATGGGTCTCTGAACGCCCTGGATGGACTGTTAACACTTCAGTGGGTTTTGCCAGTTTAGGCACATGAGTTGAGTTAGGCTGGCAACCCCCTCAAGGAGAAGTAAGCTTATTCAGCAGGGAGTCACTAGCCAATACAGATTAAAGAGGTTGCCTGGATGGTGTGTGTTAAGCTTGCAAAGGGAGTTTTGCAGGGATAATTGCCTCTGTGTTTGCTTTTGGCTGGAAAAAACTGGCTGTGCTCATGTTTCCTATTTCTCTGTGCCATGCAAACCAAGCTGAGGTAGCTTGACTAAAGTGTGCATGAGGTGAAACAGCCCTGGGCTGCAGTCTAGGGAGGACAAAAGCTGGGGACTTGGGATGTGGCAGCTCACAGAGGTCACTGGTCTTGGTGCAAAGTGGGCAGAAAGAGCCATGCTCCTGCAGTGCCCCTGCTCCAGCCAAGAGTGTGGTGAAGAAGTTATTGTCCCTGCGAGATGGATTTGTGTTGCCAGTGTGACTGATGGGATAGCACAGCTCCTCCTCTGACAGCACTTGTGGGCTTGACAGGCTTAAGAAAAGGGGCCCCAGGCTTGGATTCTGAAGTCTTGCTCAGTCTTTGGCCGTGGCTTGACAGCCCTTTATACACATTAAGAAATTTCTGTTACTGCTAAGATGAAAATGTTTTGGTATTCCTAATATAAGTGTGGAAACTGAGATAGTGTGATGATTCACACCAGAAAAATGAGTCACTCTTCTGTCGTTAAAAATTCCTTGTCTTTTGATGCAGCTGCAACACAAATTTAATGGAAACCATCTCAGTATTTACTTGTCCTATTAGAGATGAGCATCTTCAAGACCTCTGGAATACAAAGTCCTACCATATACCAAATGTTTCCTGGTTCCTCATGATGCCAGCCTTGTTCTTTGCCTCCCTTTGGTTACCTGCACAGAGTAATGAAGGGAAGAAGTCCTTCTTGCTGTCTTGGCAGATGTGATCCAGAGCTGATCAAGTTGCTGATGCCTACCTAAGCTAGCTGGTAAATCTGTCTCTGTTAAAAATTAGGAACAGGCTTATGTACTTTAGCTTAGAGGAGAGCAGGTGAGAGCTTTCCTCTTTAAACCAGATGTAACCACATCTGCCTCTCTTCTAAAAGTTTTGGCACATGTTTTTTGGAGAAACGTGGTACTTGGCACACTGCAGTGGGCATGCAAGAAATGTCACTGCAACCAATACCCACTACTGCCATGAATAACACTGGAAGGTACAGAGAGGAGAGAAACCATTTTGTAATTACAGCTGTTTTTCTCTCCCCTTCATCAGGTGTGTAAGGCAGAAGACACTGGGTATGGACTCTTAATAAACTGTGATAGTTTCAATAAATTTAAACATGCTCAGTAGATTTCCCATAAGGGAATTACTCAGAAGGACTAAAGATGATTAATGTGAGAATTTAGGTGGACAAAACAGATGGTGCAAAAAAGTGTTTCATGTGTTTCAAAACTGCTCTTATTTGGTGCTAATGAAGAGACTGCAGTCTCCTTGTGTGTTGACTCTCCACTGATTCTTCAGAATCTTTTTGATCCCTGTTCCCTCCCGTTCACCTTCTCACCAGGAAGAGTGCTGTCCCCAGTCCATGCCAGCTACTGCATGATACCCAGCCAAATAAAACAAGGTAGTCTGTAGCTTTTAATGATCACAGTGATCCACAGGTGTGTAGAAATTGTGACTCAGCTTATCCTTGCTAGCTTAGTTTTAGCACTGGGACAAAATCTCTATCAAGCTGCTTTTCTCCTAAGAGCACATTGGTAGAGGCATGTGCTGTCAGGGTTTTTCCCAGTTAATAGAGTTTCACACATGGGACTTCCCTTCAGTCACCCTTGCCTGGCAGGATATCACTGATGCAGGAGCAGCTATGGGGACCAGCAGGTCTGTGACAGATCTGTGTAAAACAGTTGCAAGGGGAGGGTGGGAACAGCAGCTGCTCAATAAAATGAGGCTTCCCTGGATGCCTGAGATGATCTTTGTCCTCTATTGCCTGTATTAAGCCCTCTGTTCCTGGTGTCAATACAAGTCTTGTTATCACTTTCCAGCTGATCTCGTTTGTACCTATGCCTGCTGCCTAAAAGAAATGCAATGATGGCCTCTCGGGCCAGCCTCCAAAACGCCCTGCCAACTCCTGCAGTTGACTCCTAGTATGGCCCCAGGTAGCTCTGCCCAGTCTTGGCATGGAGGTTGGTGTTGCCCTGTGCACTGTGAAAGGCCAAAGTAATCCCACCGCTCCCTTCTCCTGCCATGGCCAATCCTGGTTATCCTCTCCCATAACTGTCTAAATTGGAGCAAACCTGAAAGGAAAAGGCAGCACCAGCAGGAACTCTCCTGCTTCCCAAAAAAATGGCTGTAGGGCTAAAGAGGCAACTCGAAGGGAGGAGTGCCCCCAGTTGATTTGGCTGGTCAAACTGACCTTTGGGTCTCCACATCATTGACCTAACACACTCTAGATGATACAAACAAGCATTTATTGATTTTTGTGTACGTGGGGCACTCAGATGTGCTTGGCATGCCCTGGTCTCTGGGCAGGGAGAAAAAATTTTGTCAGTGGTTTCAATGGGAATCAAGAGAGCAGCAAGAACTAAGTGCCTTTGAAAAATCCTACCTTCCGTTTACTTTTTAATGCTAACAGAGAAAAGATGTACTTCCCGTGTCAACGAGAGTTTTGTAAAAGATGAGATATGATACCAAGATCAGATCTTGCGCTTAAAAAAGATTTGGGGTTGTTTTCTTTCTTTCCACACAATCACTCATTGCCAGTTGTCCACACTGGAGAGCAATGAATTAATTTTTCCTTCAAAGTTCATGCTTTAATACTGAACTAAATAAAAAACCAATTAAGTACCAGATGACTGTGACAAGGATAGGGGTTTTTTCTGACTAATATTTGAACACTAGAAGAAATTATTAGAGAAAAGACTTATTCAATTCCAAAGTGTCCTCGTTTCTAGTATTTAATTAAGTGATGTTCTAAATGATAGCACATCTTTACAGCAGAATAGAGCAAGGGAAAAAGCTTTCTTCCACTCACTCCCATGAATATCTCTGCTAATTAGAAGAACAGTACTTATATGCAGCAAGTATTATCTTGTTTTGTAGAAACTCTTCCTTTTTTTCTGCTTGGTGGGGGGAGAAAGAAATGTTTGCATAAACAGGCAGCAACACACTCTGAGTTTATTTTGATTCACAAGGTTTTGGTCCACTCTCAGCTCAACCCAGGCACTTCTTATCTGAATAGTTCATCATCTATGTTAAGGTTTCCTTATGTGGTGATGTCCAAATGGTGTTGTTGTCTGGAAGGCTCTTGAGGGTTGCTTTTAGTTTGTTTGTTTGCTTTTCAAAAGATTTATTGGATGGCAGTAACACCAGGGAGAGATGCAGAAAAGGAACTCAGAGTCACTCATGATGGGTTGCTGGTAACACAATCACCTCTTAGACCTGAAATTGAAACTAGATGCAATTCAGGCAGTTGCTGGAAAACCTGACAAGAGGCTCATCTACCTGCTGTTTGGTTTAATCACTTGTGCAAAACTCCCCAACGTTGTCATGGAATTTTGTGTGACTTGATTACTTCAATGAATGACTCTTGCCTGCAGCTGTTAGTCAGCAAGAGGACACTCAGCCTCATATCACCCCCTTATGTGCTCTTGATATCTTCCACAGATACTGCATGTTTCCTTTAATCAGCAAGACAATTTCCTCTAAATGTCACTTGGTCAAATGACATTACTCCTGGTGAAGAACCAGGGAGGGCTGAAGTTGGAGGCAGGGAGGCAAAGGGGCACTGGGATGCTTTCCCCAGCTTCCCTCCCTATAGGGAGGGAAGAGTGCACAGGGCTCTGAGAGCCCTCAGCAGCTGCTGGCAAAGGAAGAAAGGAGAGTTTTGGCTGGCTTTGGGGGGCTGGTGAAGGTGACAGTGATGCTGCATTTCTAGTGACACATTGCACAAACATGCCCATCTGAACTTTCTGCAGAGGTGTTGCAGCCAAGTCACATCTAGCCAGGTTCATTTTGTCTTGGGATTTCTGGCTAGCAGGGAAAAATATAAACTTTTGCAGGCTATTCCCATCTCAAGACTGGATTTAAAATGAATCCAGGGAACCCAGTCCCTCCCTGGCAGAAGGAGGGAAAGACAATAGTCTTTTTTCCTTGATTTTCAGGGAGGGCTGATTCTCTCAGATGTTCTCTTAGGCTATGATTCCTACCTTTTTTTCCCCAAAAAATATTTATCAAGGTCATCCAGATTATTGTCAAACTGAAGTCTAAATGAATAGCAATGATAAAAGGGATTATGCAGACAATAATCATTCTTCACTCATAGTTTATGAAAACTTTCTGCTCCATGGTATAAGATTATTTTTGATTTATTTTTTTAAGTGCTAAGCAGATGCTCCACTGTAATGAGAGGAAACAGAAGTGGAAAACACAGAGGCTCATACTTAAACAAATGAACAGATGCAAGGAGTGGAAAACAACAAGGTAAACAAATGAGTACTTTGAGTAAACAACCTAAAACAAATAGGAAAAAACCCACAAACAATCAGCCTGCACCAGTCTGGAGCTGGTATTAATCACCTCCCCAAAGTTTTCACAGATTTTTTTTTTTTTTTTTTTTTTTTTTTAAGCTGAAAATGAACTTTTCTAGCAATTTTGCAGTATACCTTTGTGCGGAAATCCCTGCCACTGCCCCAGTGCTGGTACTCATCTCAGAGTCCAAGGTTGTTGTAATGCTCACTGCTCCCTTCTCATCCCACTGAAGCAAACTGAGAGCTGAGGAAGGCAGGAGACATGCTCAAGTAACCCAGAATCTGTAGGGGAGTCAGAATAGGGACTTAGCATCTTTTGGGTGCTCTGATGCCTCCTCCAGAATTGCAGCTTGGCTGCTGAGCTCCTGGACATGGAAACCCTCTGTAAACTCTCTCACCTTTCACCCTAGAAGACACACACAACATACTTGTTACAGACTGTAGTGAATAGCTCCCACACCTGTACAGTTTTCCTGGTGTTTATCAGATATAGGGACTTACAGTATACTCTGCAGAGTTGCTGACATTGACATCAGTGCTTCTGCTGGGGTGGGCAGAGGAGGCAGAGGAGCAGGAGACATAAATGCCACTTCAAACTGGACAGGAAAGTCTAGATGAAATCTGTCTCTTGCTAGATGTCAAAAGCCCTTCTCAGTTCAAAACACCAAGCTTGAGAGTTTTCTGTTTCCACGGATTGACACTGGGAATTTGGATGCGACAGCCTTTGTCTCTACTCCCTACATCAGCTGATAAAAATTGCTTTTCCCCTCTCTCTAGCCTCTGCTTGGTCTTTCCTTTTGTCTCTGCTTAAACGAGAAAGAATGGAGGTAGACCCAAGACTCTCTTGGATCTGCTTTTCTGCAGAGCCGCTCTCCTGGCTAACAGACTCTGCTCTGTTCTCCTCTGTTAGAGGGCTTTGCATAACACACAGACAGCATTTAGGGAAAACAAGCCCCAAACACAGCTGCTGGTGCATCTGAAAAGGGGATCAGTGTTGAGCATCATACTACCAACTCCTCTGTTTTCTTCCTCAATGCTGAGGGAAGTTGCTGCTGCCTGGAATCTTTCTGTGCAAAATTGAGGGCCAGCCCAGTCTGGACAGACTGAGCCTGGCAGTGGTGTGACCTTGTCCTCTGCCTCGGTGGTAGCTGCGGTAATGGCAAGTGGAGACAAAGGGGATGGTGAGCTCGAGTCCACGCTATGGCAGGAGACCAGCTGTTCCTTAACTCAGGGATGCACAGCTTTTTCTGCAAGAAAATCCTTCAGTAACGAGCATATGTTGTAAGTAGCTGATAAATTTCACTCCCTGACATTTCTGCGATAAGGAAAAGATGGGCAGCACCTAATTTCTGAAAAACATTTAGACATTTTTGCAAGTGCTTACATAATTTTAACCCAGTGTCTCATTACCTGCTTTTGAACAAGGTTATTATTCATTCTTTAGAAGATCTCCTCCTCTCTCCCTGTCATCATTTATCCTTCTTAATTAACAAATGGCATCAATTAAAATGTCAAATAGACTCTGCACAGAACATGCTAAAGCCGCACTCCGTTGTATGTTGAAATGAGAACATCCCCCTGTGGCTCGGCAGAGACGAGGATGGAAAATCTTGTCTGAAATGCAATTGCTTGCAAGCCCTGCCTGTAAAGAAGGATGGCACTTGTCTTGCACAGAGGAGCAGACTTGACAGCTGCAAACCTCTCTTCTACTCCTTAATTTAGACGGTTGGCTACTTGGGGTGGGAAAAAGCTTATTGCTTAGCACTTATCTTAAATTATTTCAGCCAACTGGCCCCAGGGCTGGTCAGTGCTGAATATTGGGCTCCCAGGAGAGTCATCCAGAGCTGAGGAGGAGAGAAGAGCATTACCAGAGCGTGATGCAAATCCCTGGTTTACATACCTATTTTAGGATAGGATGAATCACCCTCTCCTGTGGTGAGGCAGGTAGCTCTGAGGGAAATGAAGCCCGCCTGAGCCCTGAATCTCTCCTGAGCACAGCATACCCCAGTGACTGCTGTGTCTAGGTAGTTAATTTTTTGACAGCTGAAATTAGCTGAGCTGTTCCACAGTGTTTAGTGTGGCATGAGGGCAGGCTGACTCTTCATCAGGGGATTCATCAGAATGCTTAATCAAAATGTATTACAGTAAAGGGCATTTAGAGGGCATGGCCATCATTTTCTAGGAACAAATACTACTTATCCACTACGGCCTAATGGTAAAAGCCCTTCACTGTGAGCACTCTGCTTATTTCAGGGCCATTGTATGAGGCAAACTCTAATCTCTGTCTATGCAGATGGAGCAGAAATGCTGTTTGTACAGCCCAGAGCAGGCAGGTAATGTTCTTCCCTTGAGCATTAGTTCATAGTGTGACCCCAAGTGAGCCCCCTACTCCCACTTATCTGTGCCCCTGCTCTCCCAGGCAGTCTGCAGAAAAGCATTACCTGCTTGGCAGGGACCTGCTGGCTGCCCATTAGGGCTTTGAATCACAGTTTTTACCTAAGAGGCTCAGGGGCTCAAACCCTGTTGTTCTAGAGGCTATAAAAATGCACAGTAAAAAAGGAGTTTGGAGAGGATTTTGGCAATAACAAATAACTGTGCAAAACTGGTAAAACAATGATGCTTATTCAAATATACACATATGTAACCCAATGCAGGCTTCCAGCTGCCAGTCACAGCAACACCTTCCATGCAGTTTTCCATGTCCTGGGCAGTGCAATAAGACCAGAAAGAATTACTCCCCTAGTAAAACACAAACTGACAGATTAAATGGCTCTTGCTTCTCCCAGCCAAAGGGCAGTCAGAACTGCAGGCTTTATTACTGACTTATCAGAGGAAATCTTAAGCTCAATAATTACATTTTTAAAAAACCCTAAGTACAATTCATGGGATGTGCACACACCTCAAGGGACTCCTGTGGCAGGAAGCCAAGGTCAGAGAGGCATTCTCAAGGGAAATGATAATGTTATGTGTTGATTCAAATTTGGTAATGGCAATGTGTGTCCCTGGTGGGCTGCTGCTACTGCCTTTCTCTTCCAGACCTCCCCTTGGTCTGCATCTCTTGTTTAGTGAAGCTTGACTCAGGTGAGGCACAAATAATACAATTCAATTCACTCAATAGGAGAAATAAGGCTGTGTTTGTGTTTGCTGGCAGAAAATAATTCTGATGGACAACTCCCATGTCTGTTTATTTCCTAAGCTATGCACACATTCAACCCATTTCCAGTAGGTGAAAGCCTAGGATTTAGGGAATCTCCTTGGTTTGTTTGGTTAATTCATTTGATAAAAGCTTTGTTCAAGAAGGCATCTCCACTCAGAAAATGCTAAAGTTTATACTTAAGTTCAAGCAAATGCAGAAATCCTGCTGAATAGAAAAGGATTTGTTAGGTGTGTAATGGTAGCTTTGTGCTTAAATATTTAGCTAACTAGAGTGGTATTAAACAGATGTTTGCGTGACTTTCTTGAATGGAAATCTGAGAGAGTACTGCAATAGGAAAATATCCCAAATCTGGGTTGATAAGCTGTCTGGAGCTCTGGGTTGGGTGCAGCTGTCTGTCTGTGAATGGCTTCTGGTCTGTATTCAGGAGGGACTGATATGCTGCAGATGACAATTTACCAGTTGGGGTGACTCACAAATTTTTTTTCTGCAGGATGTGAAAAACACATTGGAAACAGCAACGTGGGGTAAAAAAGCCTTCAAAACCTTACACGTGTAGTTGTGGGCTCCAAAGTTACTGCTGCCAGTAAGAAAAGACGTTTTAGAGCTTCAACATCTGCTCAGTCCTCATTAGTAGTTATGCTAAAAATTATTAGGAAAAGTGAAGAGAAAATCCCCCCAGGCTGCTGTTTAAATACATGGTGTTTTTACATCTTGAGTTCTGCATAAAATTTGTTTGTCTAGCTCAAAAATGATCTAGCAGATCTGGGCAACCTCCAAAGCAAGACAAGAAGGATTATCAGTAGTATGGAACAGCATTCTCTAAGGGGTGATTAAATTGTCCAAAGCCACTTGGTGTGGGGAAAAAAAAAGGTGTCTGGGGGTAAGATACATGGAAAAATTATAGAAGTAGGAGTTTGGTGGAGAGAGGGAAGTTTGTTGGTCTTATAACTCAGGAGTACAGAACATCAAATGAGACTGTAGAGTATCAGACTTGGCACAAACAAAAGAAACCTTTGGATTTTTTTCTGATAGTGGTAAATTATGTTGCCAAAGTCTTTGCCAAAATGGAATCAGATCTTGGATTGTCTTTCAAGCTGGGGAGCAAGAATTAAAGATTTCAGGGAGGAGGATCCTCTAACAGTAAAGGGGACAAAAATGTCCTGAACCACCTAGGAAAGATCTTTTTCGGTTAGCAAATTAAGCTCTTGCTGTCACAGAAAGGAAGTCTTGTGATCTTATCCAAGGATTTAGGAATCCTCCTATTAAAACTTAGCATTTTCTTACTTATTCTTCTGGTTGACAATCTGCTATTGACAAACATGAACCATCTTCTAAATTGACAGTCTTAATTTATTCATGACTTAGGTATTTGCTCTTGTACCAGCCTTAACCTCACCATGAGAAGCTTTTCTTTCTCCCCTGGTGTTGATTGCTCTCATATATTTTGTAAAATTGCAGAAAAAAAGCGTTGCAGGAAAACATTCATGGTTAAGTAGTCCTTACCCTCACTTCAAAGCCAATCCAGTCATCCTGATAAAATTCCTGATTGATATTTGTGTAACCCATTTATGAAGACATTGAGCAGGGAAAACATCCTCACTGTACTTGGCAGGTGCATGCTGGTGTTTTGCTTCTCCACCTTTGTATTCAGGAACAGAAAATGTGCTGCTTCATTTTTAACTTCAAAGGGGAGAATTAAAAGAGAATGTGGAAGAATGAAAAAGCTTACTCTCTAGCCATCTAGGCAAGCCAGGCAGGAATAAATACATAAAAGGAGCAGTCAAAAAGGTCAAATTCTTGGATTATAGCATAAATGCTTTAAGTAGAAGCTCAGAGTAACTGTGTGTTACCCTTGAGAAAAAAAATAAAATTAAAGGGATTACAGTCAAACAGTGCAGTAGAAAAAGTCACTAAGAAAAGCTAGAAATGATGTTTCAACACTCATGTACACACACAAAAAGACATGCCCAAATTCTAAATGGAAAGTTAAATGCTAAACCCTAAGAAGAAGAGCCATGGGGAAAAAAAGGGAGAGGGGGGTGGGTGTGGAGCTGAGCCTGCTAAATGCACTTTCCACCTCCTACATACATCAGAAAAAGGGATGTTGCTGTCAGTACTGTAGGGATAATAAATGATTGAGGCACAGTCAGGGGCACCCAGAGAGGATCAGACTATGTAATAAAAAGGCATTAAAAAAATTCATTTTGAGTAAACTGAGGGAGCTTTCTCATATTGCAACGTCTCTTTCTGGGATGCTTTTCTGACAATCTAACTCTTAATTAAATTACTGATAGAAAAGGTTTCCAAGGAAATTAGCAGGAAGACTAGTAACCAATTGCAAAAGTTAACTAATAGTCACACATGAAGTGTCAAGCAATGTAAGGATGAAAATGTTGACCTACCAGCTCTGTTCTTTTCATGTAATCTTTAAATAGTTCTTGGTACCACAGGGATGGAAAGTGGTAAATATAACAAATATTTTTGAAGTAAAGTCTTGGAGCATCTGGTGTAAACTGTAATTAAGAATGGAATGAGTAGGCATTTGGATAAATTGATTCAGTAAGGAAAAAACCAATTATGCAGTTTTTATAAAAAGAAACCATTACCATATAAATCTATTGAAGCTGTCTGCAATGTGTGTATTATTAACAAGAATCCAATCAATACAAAGTACCAGATTTTAAAAATCTTTTGACAGAGGTTCTCTGACCAGTCTTTTGAAGATATCAGGGGATGAGAGAAAAGGTTAATTTGTATATCTTGTTCCTATGTATTAAATGTTTGTAATTCATTTATTCCAAGTACATTTTTTTTCTCCCTTAAAAGGTAAGTAATGAAGAGGTATTGGCAGTCTGTACAATGCTCCTAGGACCTGGTATGTTCTGTGAAGTCATGGGAGATTGCAAAAGGAGTGATTAGGAAGAAATAATATTTCCTGGTATTTTCATGCTAGTCCAGAAACACAAATCTAAACTTGACATTGAAATGTTGAAGACGTTAAGTGACTGGCTGATAAAACAGCTGACAGAATTCAGTGTCAATAAATGCAAAGTAATACAATGGAGAATGGTGCTAAGTATGTGTACATAATAAGAAGCTTAGGTGAAATATTTTTCAGGAAAAAGAGACTGAAATTATGGTGAGTTCAATGGAAACAACGGCCAAAATTATTTTTTTTTTTCACCTCCCCTCTCCCATTGAAAAAGCTGTTAAAATATCTTTCTAAGAAGGATGTAGATCCTGCTGGGTCTCAAGCTCCTTCCTCCAATATCCTCCCTGTTAAAAGAGTGCTGACCCATGGTATTGTAGCACCTTTATGTCTCGGACAACTTTGCATTTTCCTAATTCAAAATGCTGAACTCTTCAATTTAGTTGACTACGACATTTTTTTTCCCTAGTTTATCAAAATTTACCAGTCCAGACTTGGAAACAGAAAACTGTAGATGTCAAGGTGAAACACTCCATCTGGGCAGTGGAAGTAATTAACTGCAGGGAGAGATTGCCCAAAGGTGACAGCAAACCATCCTTCACATCAGCTTCTTTGATCGAGATCGAACTCCTCTGTTGGTTCAGAAGCAGGACCTTGGGCTTGACACTGGCTGAACTCTTGGACTCCACACTCCCCACCTCAGCTCTCCTGATGCCTCTTTCCTCACCATCATCTCTACTGTACATGCACTTCTCCCCAAGAAAATGCTGCTCAAACCGTATTGCATTTACTAATTAGGATAGCAGTTACTAATTAAGTTTAAATTCCAATGTACCAATCAAATTTTATTTCCTAATTGTGCTACATTATCACTAATTAGAATAGCAGTTTTTACTTAATGGATTATATTTAAATTAAGATGTCTCCATCCAATGTTTTTTCCTACTTACATTTTAACTAATTGGTACTGCAATTATTTAGTTACGTTGAAATTGAAAATATATCAGGCTGGTAGGGAATCATATGATGCTTTGCTTACGTCTGTATGATACTAGCAGGAATGATTAAGATATAGTCCAGTTAATTATTTCTGGAATCAAAATAATTTCCTAAGTGTTTGAATAAGAAGTGAGTGTATGCTACTCCCTTGCCACAGCATTAAGGAGGAGCTTATTATGGGCTCAGTAAAAATCTAACTTGGTTATTGGTACTAATCAGCTCAGATTCTATCTGCAAATGTTTGGGCTTAGCTTCGGGAGAGTATTTAAACACATGCCTATATTTAGGCATGTCCTTACTGGTTGTCCCAACATTTCTGAATCAAAGTCTTCTGATTCCTACTTGTCAACACTTTACTGATTCTGAGATCCTGTGATTTAAGGTTGGAAGGGGCCACTGGAGGTCATCTCGTCCAACCTCCCTGCTCAGGCAGGTTTCCCTAGAGCACTGTGCTCTGGATTGTGTTCAGATTGTCCTTGAATATCTCCAGTGAGGGAGACTCCAGAACATCCTTGGGCAGCCTGCTCCCATGCTCTGTAACCCACTCTTGTTCAGGTGAAAATTCTTGTGCATCAGTTTCTGCTCATTGCCTCTTGTCTTATTGCTTGGCACCACTGAGAAGAGTCTGGTTTCATGCTTTTCATATGGTCCCTTCAGTTAACCACATACATTGATAAGGTCCCTCTCAGTCTTCTCTGATTTAGGCTAAACTGGCTCAGTTGCATCAGTCTTTTCTCCTAAGAGAGGTTTTCCAGTCCCCTCATCATCCATGTCACGCTCCACTGGACTCACTCCAAGAGCTCCATGTCTCCCTTGTCCTGAGGAGCCCAGAACTGGACACAGCCCCCCAGATGCACCTCACCAAGGCTGAGTAGAGGGACAGGATCATACCCCTCAACCCATTGTCAATGTTCTTCCTAATTTACTCCAGGATACCATCAGCCTTCTTGGCCACCAGAGCACTGCTGGCTCATGGATGGCTTGTTGTCCACCAGGATCCCCAGGTCCTTTTATACAGAGCTGCTATGCAGCAGCTCAGCCCCAGCCTGTGCTGGTGCCTGGCATTGTTCTTTACCAGGAGCAGGACCCTGCACTTTGCTGAATTTCAGACAGTTCCTCTCTGCCCATCTCTCCATCCTGTTGAGATCCTGCTGAAGGGCTGCACATCTCTCTGGGGTATCAGCCACTCCTCCCAGCTTTGTGTCATCAGTGAACTTGCTGAGGAGGCCTCTGCCCCTCATCCAAGTCGTGGGTGAACAAGTCAAACAAAACTGGGCCCAGTATTGATCCTATTAAAAAATGGCATTAAATGCAAAGTTTTGTATCTCTGAGATTTTAAAAATATTTCAGCAATATCAGCTCACCTCACTTTCCCACCTAAGAGAGAGTAAATTTCAAAAAAAGCCCGTATTCAGCAATACCTTCCTGTTCCTCCCAACCTGTGCTTTCTGGGCTTTACAGAAGCAGACTGGAACTCCAGAGAAATCCATTAAGAGAAATCCAGTCCTTTCAAAAAACCTGCATCATGTAAGGATAAATGCAGAAGAAAAGATATCAGAAAGTCAAATTGTCCTCATATTAGAAAGATGGAGTTTTGAAAGTCCTGTAACAGCCAATGTCATCAAAAGCTCCTGGTGTATTGAAAAAGAACAGAAAATGTCAATGGAAAACTACTTAATAGAGGCAGAAGGATCAGTTTGAGAGGCAGGAGATGATAAGCCAAGCTAGCAATGTATGTTTGAGAGACTGATTGTGTCCTTCATTGTAATGCAGCTATAGACATGAAGGCAGATGCTGTATGATTATTCTTTAACAGTGAACTATGAGGGGATTTTATCCATTTTCTTTCTAATTTACTCTGACTTTATAAAACCATGGTACTTGTAGCTCTGCTCCAGCATGCTAAGGACTTCTGTCTGTACAACGTGAACAAATGATGAAAGACCTGGGCTGTATTTTTCCATCTGTGTAACTTATTTTAAGGCAGAACGTGGAGTCTTTCTCCCAACAAACTTGGATGGCTTTTAGAGTATAGCTGCTTTTGACTGAAATGGGGAACCCAGCTGAGAGTCATGGCCAGGCAAATTTCTAAGAGTTGGGTCAGCTCCAAATGGAAACTACAAATCTGCCACTGGGTGAATACCCAAGGGATGCAAGCAAGCATTTTTGGGCTACTCACACTTAATATAGGGTACACCTGCATTTCACCCTCTGGCTTAATAAGTGGCAGAATCAGGGGGACACCTTGAGTTAGATACACAACTGGTAAAATTGCATGGAGATATCCTGATTTACTGCAGTGGCACCTGTGCTGTATCAAAGAAATTATTTCATGGCCTGCAATTCAATAACCACTTTTGATGCTTATAGGAGGTACCCTCAGCCAAACCATCTAAGGACCAGTAGGAACATTTCTGATTGAGTTAGTTGCTGTGAGAATATGATGTCATGCCATATCATAACTTTTTTGAGCTATGTATTGCTTTTAGTGATGTTTCGATGTATTTCTGTTTTCTTAAAATCATGGAGTATAGCACACCAGCTTTGGATGAAAAAAAGAAATAGGTTCAGATCCTTGCCCTCTAAGTTGCAGTCATCCAAAAAGAAAAATTGCCCTGATTCAGACTAAAGAATAAAAAGAAGACTTAGATGAATGCTGTAGCCATAAGGCTGCATGCCAGAAAAGGCAAGATTTTGTTTAGTTTGAAGGTGAGGGAACTCAAAACGATGGGATTCCGTTTTTACAAAAATTACCCAGTGGGGTCTGGTCATGTTCCACACTATGGTTCAAGACCTTCAGACCCATCATGAAATGTGTACAAGCTTCCTGTCTGGCCAGGTTTATATTCAAAGCATTATCTAAATCTAGTGTACAATAGTGCTCATGCTTTCTAATATAAAAGCATGGAAGGTACAACTGAGCATAAATGGTATGAAATCAGTAGGGAAGCATTACTGTTAGAGGCTCTGATTGCAAAATCTGAACTTCAATGTTCTATTTTTGTTCTCAGTAATTTAACGGTTAAAAAAATTTTACAAAGCACCGTGTGTGTGTGTAACTGTGATAACTATGACAAACTAGTTAGCAAAACTGAGGACCTGGTGTTTAAGTTAGACAGAGTTTACACCAAATCTTAGTTAACTGTAATTCTGGTGGAGAAATATCTTCTGATCCTTCTATGAAATCTTCCAGCACAGCCCTCACCCTACACAGATGGGAATTCATTTGCTAAAAGGACAGTTGGCAGCAAAGGCCATCCTGTGCTCTGTGGGCTATGTCTCTTCAGGAGACATTATTATGGCAAGCACTCCCTCTGTGCTAAGACATTTAAACAGTCTTCCCGGCAATGTTAAAAATGTAAGGTGTGCATGATTATGAAATATAACTATACAATGACTTTCATATTTAAAAAGCAGCAGAATGTTTTCCAGCTGTGGCCAGTAAAGTGTCAGAGTATGATATTACTCTCAGCATTCATTTCTGAAGGCAAAACTATTCCTGCTTCCCTCACTCCCTCTCTGAAGTGTTCTCCTCCACACCTGGTGATCTCTGTTGTTTGAGGCAAGTCTTCATTATCCATTAATTTCTGAAACTGACTGAGAAATCCAGACCCAGAAAGCAGTGCAGCACTAGTGAAAAGTCTCCCATTTCTTTCACAGGGACAACATGTTCATAGATAAAAATACTGATAAAAATCTCCTGCAATCCAGATAAAAATCTCCAGGCCAGTTTTGCTGAAGATAAGAGAAATATTCCTCATAGGAATGCAGCAAATCCCTGCCAACTTTCTGACTGAGCAGAAGGTCATAAAGCAAGTATAACTCAGAAAAGCAGAGGCATAAATAAGCATTAGAATGAGAGGTGAGAATTAAAAGCAGCTTTTGTACGTATGGGAGTGGAAAACAGCTGAATAAAACAAACTCTGCGTTAATTCCAGCATGGTTTTCTGCCTAACAAAATGCAAAGCCATATGTGTGGAGCAAAAGAAAATGGCTGCACCGATTTCCAGAGCTGGAAGAAAAGCCAGAAGGAAAAGGAAGGGAAGGTGAGTTGGGAGCAGCAACTACTGGATGCTGCCAGGATCTTTGAGACCATAAAGAATGTAAGAAAATGTGGGACAAGAACAAGAGTGCATTGTGATGTGTTTGCCTTCAGTGAACACTCAGAGTAACAGCAACACAATTCTGTGGATTGAAACTCAACCAGTGACACAGCCTGGTCACAGACAGGTCAATACTTTTGCTGTCATGGATAACAGATGTTCTGTCCGAAGGGGCAAGGAGCCATCTGCTTATGTCCTGATCTACAAAGCTCCACAACTTGAGAGAACAAAGAACCTGGGAGCCTAAAATGTTGCTTCTCTTGTCCATTAAAAGTCTGACAAAACTTCCCCTGGCAAGAGCAATTTCTCTGGGCTGCTCAATCCACTACTTGGTTGTAGCTGCATTTCTGTAGATCTGTCTTCATTCTTGCTTTCTGCTGAAGACTTGTTCTTCCTCATACCTGGTTTATCTGTGTTATTTTGGACTCAGTTATATTGTATTCTCCATGGTTTCCATTTACCAAGAGTTTGTTTGCCTTCCTCCTTGCTTGATGATCTTTGAAAGTCCCTGACCATCCCTGACCGCTATACAACCTTAGGCCATCCTTATTGCTCAGACTTCTGGCCTCAGCTGCACCTTGTTTAAGGTATTGAATTCTCTTCTGTGTTAGAAGGTCCTCACTCAGCTGCAATCTCTCCATCTACCCTAGTGATCCTTATCACAAAACTCCAGAAGCCATATCAACTTAAATGGGTCAAAAGAAGAGAGTAGAGAAGTGAGAGGCACCTGCATTCGTTAGAAATTAGATGAAAGGCCCACATGATCCAGGAAGATGCATCCTATCTTCTTTCTAGCTGTCAGTTCTGGCAAGTAGTTTGTGTAACTAAGTCTCAGCAGCCAAAAAAAAAAGAGCTTTCTTTTTTCTTTTTTTTTTCTTTTTTTTTTCTTTTTTTTTTTTTTTTTGTGTCATCCAGTGCTTGTTAATGTAATATGTGTGCTTTGAGTGTTATGATTATTTATTATTAAACTGAGGGAAACATTGCATGAGTCTGTCAGGCTTTCAGGAATAGCTTGCACTCTTGCACATGCCTTTCCCTTATATACAATTTGGCACCTTTCAGAGCATTGTTTTTGTCTGTGCTTATTTTAAACTGAGAAGCTTAAAGAAATGCAGTATCAGTCACAGGGGGAAAGGGAAACCAGTTATTTATAGCATCAAGCAGTTAAGTTTTCAGGATGGTTATGAGCATGTTTAGTTGCAAGCAGTGCCCTAATTCTGTAAGTGCTTAAGGACATCCTGCACTTGACATATTAGGCAAGGGCTGCTCTTGGCCCAGTCTCTCCCATGCCACCAGGGTTGTCTTTGAAAGGATGTTTGTTCTCAGAACAGATGTGAGCTATGAGTCTGGGCTTGGGCATCACTGGATCTAACTCGAGACCATCCACGACCCATCTGGGTGCCTCAGCACAGCTGGCAACTTCATGTGGTGTCAGGATGGCAAGCCTGTGGGGAAGAGAGCACCTTCTCCTCCATCTGGATAGAAAAGATGATCTGCAGAGTGCAGGAGGGCTTGCCTGAAGGTCTCTGTAGTGGGGACGGTTGCAGATAGGAGACTTGTCTGAGAAGGTACAGGGCTACATCATGCTAGGTAACTTCTGAGCTTTAAAAAGAGGGTATTTGTCATGTGAAAGAATCTATAGAGGCACTGTAGCAAGTCCTCATTAATTCTGTCAGGTCAATTAGGTTCTAGCCATCAAAACCATTTTCTATTTTTTTGTCTTTTTTCCCCCTTCAGCACAATTTTTTCTTTTTTTTTTTTTTTTTTTATGAAAAATGTTTTTCTAGCATACTCCACACATGTGCACTGAAGGAGAGTTAGTGTTCAACTCATCCTGTTAGCACTATGAAGAAATGCTGATCATGATGGACACTTTGATGTGCTAAACTAAATCCCAGCGGGCACAGGTACCAAGAGGAGCCCTGCAAAAACACGACAAACAGGTCATCATAATTGGCCAGATTTTTTCTATTGTAATACATCAATATTTGATTAGCAATAAGTATTCCCTCTGATCTCACTTGCTTCATAAGACTGAAAACAAAGGCAGGCTGGGATCTGTTCACTAGGCTAGTCTCAATCTCTTTTTGAACTCAAGGATACAAAGTCGTGTAGCATCAGTGGGAGGTAATTATGCCAACAGTAAACTTTTTTTTTACAGTCTATTGCTTATAGGTACCAGAACAACATGGGTCTTGAAACTGTGTTTTACCAAAGGGTATCAGTTGTGGCCTAATTTCAGTTGTGCCATGAAGGTTTGGTTGAAAAAATATTTGAGAGAAGTGCAAAATCAGCATGTGAAAGAACTTTTAACAGCATAGTAGAGTGAAAGTTGGTTTTGTATTTTAATACTTATTAACTCTAGGTTTGTCACACATTATAATCTACATTAAGATGTACAGATGTTCATTATTACATGGGGTATCTGTAGCAAAGTTTCATACTTATCATATGAACATATCATGGGCCTGTGATCCATTCCACAATGGTTTCATATCTCAGATGGTTCTTCCAGAATCGTTGGTTTAACAGAACAGATCCCAGGCACATCCTGGGACTTTTATTTTCAGCTTTTAGGCTTCATTAGATGTGGATCTACAACTTTTGCACTTTAAAAGAGAAATTTCAATCAACCATGTTTATAAAAAACATTTCTGCCTTGTATACGGTGTTGTTGAAGAGGGTTTTCTTTCTGGCCAGCAGCTTTTTGTTGCCGCCTCATTGCAAAAAGAACTGCAAAGTTCTTTCCCTTCCCTTCCCTTCCCTTCCCTTCCCTTCCCTTCCCTTCCCTTCCCTTCCCTTCCCTTCCCTTCCACTTTAGTGTATCTGAAAGAAAAGAAAGTGTCTTCTGGACACTCCGTGCCACAGAGTGCCAAAACATCTTTGCCCTGTGGTAGCAACCCCTCACTGATCATGCACGGTGCTTTTCAGAGGGAAGGAGAGGCTCAGAGAACAGCAATTGTACCTCAGCAGAAGTGCATGTCCCTCTCTGCTTCCCCACATAATACTTCAGAAGACTGAAAGTAATGAAAATTATTTTAACCCATGTTATCCACTGCAGACCTACTCCGGTGGTCAACAGGTTTAACCACCTTAGCTACTGTTTGTTTGTCTAATCTAGCAGAGATTATGTCTGCTCAAGAATAATAGTTGTCATATATATGTGACAGTATTTCAGTCTAACTTTTGCCTTATAACTAATGGTTCAAATATCCAATCCACAGCCAGTTGCTTTTGTGGTTTTTTATAAGCTCTGTGTTGCCTGTTTTGTTCCCTCTTGACAGATGCAATTTTTTGAGTTAAGGACATAAATAAATCCCATGTAATCACACAACAATTCAGCCACAAATATCTGTGGTTTCAGAAATGTTCACAGCATTTTTATTTCTTCTTATGTGCTGCTTAACAACTTACCTTTGCACTAATAAACACTGGACATGAGAGTTTTGGAATTAAATTCAGAGATTGACTCTAGAAAATATTAGCCTATTCTCACTTTTGTTTTGTTTTGTTTTCTCTTTCTCCCTGTCAAGTCCTAACCACAGCTCCTCAAGATGAAGCAGACTATTTTAAAATAATTAAAAGTTTCTGCTTTAGCATGGCTTCCATTGACACCACATCTGCTTGAACGTGGTAGGAAGCAGATTCAAGCCAATTAAAAGGAGATGGGTGCATTGTACAGCTCCCTTCTCTCTTAGTGAACTTTTGACCAAGAGGGCACTGTATTGATGAATTTCATTTCTTCCTAATCTGCTTGTACTCTGCTTGATAGCTTGAGGCTTTGCTCTCTTCTGTTTCAGTACAGTGACCCTGCTCTTGAGAAAGCTGTGGGTTTGAGGGAAAGATTTCAAGTTATTAGATGTTGAGCACACAGATCTCTCCTTGGCTGTCTGCAAGACGTTTCCTGAAAGTTGAGAAAGGCTCTCACACCAGACAAGAAGTAGTAAGGCATTATTTCACAGCTTTTAAGGCAGTAACAAAGAATCTCACTCAGCACTACATAGACAAATAGACTAAGTCCCTCAGGGTGAGTATGTGAAAGGGACAAACGAAGTGCACCTGGGGGCTGCATTAGTGAAAGATATGACTTGTATTGTACAAGGCCTTTAAGAGCTGTTCTTCAGGCAGGTGCTCACGTGCTGGTCAGGCAAGTCCGAGGTCCCCTTATGAGTAACTCTACACATATGACAACTAAAGGACATTTCTATACAGAACTGTTTCTGGGATGGTGTATAGGTATTTTTGCAGAGATCTCAAGTTGCAGTTTTGCCAGTCTTTCTGTAATGGCTTCTCTTGAGCAAAGTCTAGTAAACAGGGCCAAGGGTGCATGCAGTGTTGCAGGATCCACACTCCAGCCTGCTCACTATTACAACTAGCCAAACAAAATGGGTTTTCTTTTTGGCCTTGAGCACTGGTCAACAAAGAGCATTGGGCTGAAATAGCTGTTCCTTGAATAACCAGGAGAGGTTTTTTACTCATTTTCGCTAATATTGCTTGGATGTTAGATGTTAATTGAGATATGCAACAGCAGAACAGGGCCACAGATCACTTCTTGTGAGCAGAGGATGATGCTGAGAGGGAAGCAGTTTACATATCCTTCAGGAGAAAAGCAGAACAAGAAAAAAAAATATCTTCTTAAACATAGCTACAAGGGAATACCTGACACCTACATCTTAATATTGGAAAATTCCTTTGCTGTTCAGAGACCGTACATTCAGGATCTAAGTGACAGGTGGAAGTAACTTTCTGAAACTAGTGCACCATGAATTTCTATTTCCTTAGGAATTTAATATTTATAAAGTGGCTTAGCTTTGAATTGCTATGACAGTATCACAGCATTAAAAGACTTGCCTGTCCTGATAATATAAATGTACCTGCTTTCCCCAAGAGCATTTTTGACTAGTCCCTGTTCCAGACTATTTTATTTTTTCTTGAGTTATGACACTTTCCACACATACAGAGTGTGTCTTTGTGGCATGGAAAGAAAGTACACATGACCTTTATCAAATAAAAAATATTCATTGCGTCTGCAACAAAGACTAAATGTAGATGAAGTAGAGAGACTTGTATTTACTTAATATCTGGAAGACAAATACTGACCAAATCTTTTTATCACCAGTACACCACTCCAAGTTAATTGGAAAGACAGAATGACATCACAAAATCTCATCAAAGGGACTTAGAGATGTCAGTCTGAGTTCCTAAACTTACAGTGAATTTGGCACCTAATTTTTTTACCTAGTCTTTTGGACTTTCAGGATAATAGAAAAGAAATAATGGAATGGATAGGATAATTTAGGAAGAGATTGTGTTTGAAACCACATTATCAAATAAATCACCCTCTGTGGGAGAAAACAATAGAGTGGGACCTTGACTTTACTGGTTGGATAAAGATAAGTATTCAGACAGAGACAACTAAAGCTTAGGAGGATAATAGCCTGTCCATCGGGGCAATGTTGCCAATTAATGTAAATAGCAGCATATAGATCTCCTCAGTATTGCCAATGGGCATGCTGGGAATATTATTAACACCTGTGTAGCCATCTGTTATTATGAAATTAGAGGGGAAAAAGGAAATAAGAAGAAAGGATCAGCTTCTCATTGGAGATGCAAGAGTTTCCTTTTATTTAATTAAGCAGAATTTTTTCAGGCACAAAACAGGGCCTGAGTGTCTGAATTTATTTATTCTGGGACTCCTTCACATATATGCCATGTTTTGAAACCCCAGATCAGAAGAGATATTATTCCAAGAGGAAAGTATCATTTATCCTCCTTACAACACATGGCTTGAATAGTTTGTTAATGTTACTACTTCTTCCTTGTAAGTCCATTAGTGTTTCAGATGAGGACAACTGTCTACTCACCTGGCCAACTCCATAGAATATAAAAAAAGATAATGTCCTGGAGGCTGTGATTTGTGGAAAATTTACCATTATCTTGGCTCAGCTCATCTTATCTGTTTGAAACTAGAGGAAAAAGAACTTCCATAATATTGTTCATTCTAGGCAAAGGAAGACTGTGCCCGAAGCAAGTTATTAGGATCAATTATAAAAGTATTGTGGAGATTTTTTTAGCAAGATTATTTTTTTCCCTGTGGAAAACAGTGTATTAGAAGAATGTTCTAGTGGGAAACAGAAATATTGTGGCTTAAATCCACCAAGAAATTAATTTATAAATACATCTCTTTTGCCTTATGGAAACTGCAGTTCTGGGCTAAACAGGAAAGATCAGATACACAAATTACCTGGCTTGATCTGTGTAGCTACTCTTGACTCCTGAACAAGGAAGAAGGTCAGTGGCATCATGAACATCCTGACCATGGTGCATCATAAAAACTAGCTTAGAGCATTTTCTGCAGAAAAGAATGACAACCCACAGCATTTGAACCATAGGGTGTCAAAAACCATACAAAAATCATTGCCTTTTCATACACCTTTTCTGGTTTGATTAAAACACTTGATTTTCACTGGCTGGGTTCTCAATGGGAGGGAAAAAAAAAAAAGGGAACTAGGTGCTGTTTGTGATCAATAATACCTAGTTTAATTCTTCAAGTGATATACACAGGTGTTTTTGCATTTACTGTTATCTGATCGAAGTTGAAATACCAGGAGAAGTCTAACAGAATTTGTATCAATACAGTAGCAGCTGCAACAGCATTGCAAAAGCAGTGGAGAATTTTAGAGTGCTGCCAGTAGAGTCTTTTCATCTCAAGTCTGAGCTTACAAAATGTTCTGATTTGTACAACAAATTTTTCAAAAGGCATCTCTGAAATAACACTCATGATTAATGTATTCTGGAAGAATTTGTGTGACTCCTGGTTTCAGTCCACTCTCAAAATCAAGATCAGCAATTGAAAAGGGTTCCAGCTAAGAAATTTTAAGCAGTCTTAATAGTCTTATGAAACAAACAACAACAAAAGAAGAGCAGAGCTACAACAGCATAAATTCCAGGTAACAAAGGTGAGTGCATTGGCCTGACTGACAGACTGATGGTGGGAAATGCTTCTGCCCTGCACGTGTCCATGAGCAGCTGGGGGCTCTGACTGCAAGTGAGGATTTGCAGAGGTGGCAGTACATGTGTGTTTGTAAGGTTCCATGGCCTGAGCTTTCCACTACATGACCTAGTGATGGGCAACCCCAGCAAAAGACAGGGTCTGCCAAAACAGCACTAGGGAACTCTTATTGATATATGTCCTTTTTACTAAGACAAAGAAATGAATTTTGCAGGGTGCTGGCCACAAGCCTGAGAAGATTGAGTTTATCTCCTCACACCACTAATGAGAGCACACCAATCAACACTAATTGACTCCTCAGCCCACTGCTTTACCTTTTCGGCAGGTAAGGCTCTCCTCCATTCTCTTGCTATTACCCTGTTCTGAATTTCCTTTCAAGGCTTCTGGTTTGTGAACAAGAATTGCATCATTGCATCATAACAGCAGTTAATTAAGAATGAAAACTCACCCAAATCGATTACAACAAATCAAATTACTCTTAGGACAAAAATGCAGCAATGACTATTGCAATGAAATATATGAAAAAGCTGTCTTGATGGTTCAGTATTTATAGTGGCCAGCATCCACAGTAAATTCCCCAGTATAACAGGAAACAAACAGCATGTGTGAAATGATCTCATCTCATCAGGGTGCTGATTTTATGAGCACTTCTGTTGGTGTTTATCTTCAGACATGTAGATAGATCTACATGTGATCTGAGCATAACAGGTTTTGGAGACAGCAGGAGAAGAGCCCTGAATAAATGCAAAAGGAAAAAAGGAAAAAAAAAAAAGTAAAGGAAAGAGAAAACTGTTGGGGGGAAAAAAAAGAATAAGAGTTAAGGGGCAAAAAGATCCCTTTGTTCTGTGGGTTTCGTTAAGATTTTTTGTTTCATTTTTCTTTCTCCTTGTGAATGAGATGAACCATTTCCTAGCAGCATCGTTTTTGCAAGCAAACTGTTCTCACACGTGGTCTGACAGGGAGAGAGATCCCAGCAAGGCTTGTGATGTGAGAGAAGGGGCAAGATCAGGTTTGAGACACAAATGAATGTTTTGGAGAACCAAAATTTTTATGAAGGCAACATGTAGAGGTGATAGAAAAGGTGGAAATGCAGCACTTCTTTAAGCCATAGCCATAGGCATAAATAATAAGACATAGGATGCAGTATAAGGCTTTAGAGTTGGTCTCTGCTCAAAGCAATGCATGGCATGAGGTGTGGGTGGTAGAGATGCCCAGTGTTCAAGTCCCTTGTAGACTTTCATTCACATAGAATTACAACCACCAGGAAGTAAATTAAGAGAAAAGATTTAACGTACTTCACAGATCTTTGAGGGTGAAAAATTCCAGCAATGAACCATTTTCAAGTTCACCTGATGGCTTACTTCCCAAGGAAGAAGAGGCAAAGGAAGAGGAGAGATGAGCAGGGCTTCCTTCAAGAGACAGTGAGCTTGGGCGAGGACTACAGCGAAAAAGGAACAAAAGAAAGAAAATAGACTCTTGCAAAGGGACTGGGTGGATACTGGGATGCCAGAGATGGCTATGGGTGGTGCAGAAACAGTGGGATTTATCCCTGCAGATAGGATATCTGGATGAGAAATGGTTGTGTTACCACAGGGAATTTCTGAAGCTTTTTACCACGAGTGTCTTCTTAACAGCACTGAAAATATGGCTGGATGGGAGCAGATGACAGCCAGCATAAATCAACAGAGGGCAGCTAATTAACAACGGTGAGGGACAGCCCAGTATTTCAGCTGTTGTAAGGTGCTGTGGTTTTTCTAGCAAGGGGGTTAGGATGCAGTGATGAATTGACACTATTTTAAAAGTTTCCTTGTTTTTCTTCATATATCTGTTGGGATGGGCTGGTCTGACCCCTCTGACTGATTCTCTGAAAAGTAAATGGGATTGGAAGGCTCTGCCTATATTGGGGAAAAATAACCTTTCCCTAGTTAGAAAATCTCTGATTTTTTTTTTTTTTTTTTTTTTTTTTTTTTTTTTTTTTTTAGTCTGTGTGTTGAGGATATCAGGCTGCTATGACATAGCTTTCTATGTCTGACTCCCTTCTGTCCTTCCCCAAGTACATCTTTCCAAACTGGTCAGACTCACACACATGTAAGTGAAGTGGCAGATGTGTTAGGATATTGGTTTCATGGGACCTGGTTTGCAAGCAGGGACAGGAAAATAGTGCTGAGCTTTCTTTGGAGCATGTACTTTGTTAGATACCAAAGAATCAGGTTCTAAAGTTGCTGCTGTCTCTGCTTCCCAGAGCAGAACAAGACCAGAAAAAGTTCCACATTTCTTAGGGAAAAAAAAATACGATTGTAATAAGGATGTTGGAAAAGGTGTGAGCTGTCTTCTCCAGAGTTTCTTCCCATGACTGAGGGAGGGTGAGAAAGGATGCATGAATTTCCTTGAACAGTAATGTCTAGGAGCCTCAGATAAAACTCTCATTTAGTTTTCTGTTTATATGTCAGATGGCTGCAGGGTTCATAAAACTTTGATTATCCTTTAAGGAAAAATGTTTATTGGGGACAGGTAGTTTTATAAGGCTGGTGGTTTGTTTGGGTTTTTTGTGAGATAGGGAGGAGCAGTGTCCAGAGGATCAGAGATGCTGGGGATTTTATAGAATAATTGGATTTAATGCCAGCGGCGCTCACAAGTGCAGCTCCTAAATGCACATAAATGTTTGTGGAAGAACTTCAGACTAATAAACACAAAGTGCTTGTTTGTTTCTTTTCTTATAAACAAAGAACACTAAAGGAAAATTAACATGATTGGAGAAAATAAGGAGATGAACTCGAGCAGCTTGCTGCAGTAAATGGATTTTGTCAGCTTTAATGTATGTGCCAGTGACACTTCAGGTATAAATGAGGACTTGAGAAGCTCTTAAATCTCAAGATGGAAGCTGATGAAACATGATATTCTTCCTGTATTTAAATTAGGCTTAGCAACTACTAGATGATCACTTAAACCCTGTCTGATTCATTGTTTCCTTGTCTTAATAGTCCTTGATTTCTCCAGCTATTTTGAAGGAATTTATTGCTATTGTCCTGTTAAGCAGCTTTGCTGAATTAATTTTTGGGTTAGCGTTGTTAACTTTGGATAAAGGTAAAAATCAAGATCTCTGTGTGAAGATAAAAGATGACCATATTTTGCCAACAACAAATAGAAAAAAGCCTCACATGCAGAGTAAACATTTAAAAGTAATTTGATAATAACTCTTTTTGCTAAAACAAACAAAAAGGTTTTTTAATCAAGTATTGTGTTATATGTGTGTTGTCTCTCTATGATATCTTTATGGAGAACTGAAGATTTTCCAGGCCTGCTCTGTTAAGTCCAGTTCAGCTTGGGCTCCACTGATTGTGAGACCTTTTATTTTCACAGATATTTTCTTTGTGTTCATAACATTATTCGTGTCTCTGATAATAGGCAGGAGGGGGGTAAATATCTGCTACGACCTAAATGACAGCATGGTTTGTTGCTACAGAATAAAAGCCAGAAGTTTTTCAGTACACAGTGAATAGATCAATGTGTACTTAGAAGCAGAAAGAGCCTTCCTGGTTATCCAGGCTCATCCCTGCAGGCTGTAAGTTGTGAGTGATTCAGCTGCCTGTCCTTCTGGTCGAACTTATTTTTCCCCTCCTGCAATTAAGTCAAGACATGGGACTGTTTTAAAGCACGATGTTTTTTCACTCCTTTGTGGAGACAAATGCCTGTTGGCTGACTGAGAGTGTGTTTGGGTCAGCCCTAGGGGCTGCAGGTGCTGCACACAGAAATGCCAGTCTGCCCTGTTAATGCCTCTCCCACCTGGACATCACTGTATCTGACACCCTGCTTCAGCCAAGGGCAATATGGTCAGCAGAGGGTGGCTACTGGCACTGTTTAGCTGCAGTATTCCCCCAGTTGGGAGGAGGGTAGGTGAAGGGCTTTAACCTCTCCAGACAGCAGAACTGTTGCCAAGAACTGATGTGATAACAGACCCAGGTACCATGGCCATTCTCACTCTTCTTTTGGGGCAGAAACAGTGCATGCCCAACACAAAGGAATTTTTCATATAAGCATATGTAAATCTGCCAGCCAAGAGGAAGAGAAACTTTCTCTCTGAGAAGCTTACCTAGGAGCAGGATCTGTCTAGGGCATTGGCACACTCCACCAGAGAAGCATGCCTCTTGCTTGACTAAATACAACCCAGGAATAATTCCTAGTGCAATGCTTGGGCCATTGTGCAGATCTGAAGCACTTTTTATTAGGCACTTTAATCTGGATTTAGAAAGTACAAACTTCTTAGCTTTGAATGTCCACGTCTTAGAGGGAATTGCTCCCTGCACGCCCCCCCCCCCCCCCCCCCAAAATCTTTCTGATCCCTGAATATCACTGTCTTCCAGGAGAACTGGTTGAAATTTCAAGTTGCTGAAAATAAAAATGGGCTAGTTCTGCTGCTTGGCACAGGCTGTGGGTTTCCCAATTTATGCGTCATGCTCCCTAGGGAAGTGGCAGCACGTATCCTTTGCCTGTGTGACAGAGCTGGGAAAGATGAGAATCTTAGTCTTGAAGAATCCAAACAGGGAGTCAAAGATAACTGAGGATTTTAACCTTGCACTCTCTGTACACATTCTCCCAATGCTTTAAAGACAGCTTAAAGCAGGGCTAGATGAACTGGGCTTGTGGAGAGTCAAAATTCAATTCTGAGTCCCACACAGGGTGCATGAACCATTTTCTTTGCTCTGTAACTATTTCTAATTATAAGAGCCATTCACCCCTCTTAATCTACTTATTAAAATTACTAGCTTAGAGCTCCTCTGTTAGAGAATGGTCCTAGTAGAAGTCTTTTATTTACAGTTGCTTAACATTAACAAAAAAACTACCTGTCCCTGCTCTTTGCAATGATAACCTAACAGCAAGGACAGCATTTGACACAAACTACTTTTGTGCCGGTCGCTTTCAGTAAGACTGACATCAGATTAAAGGATGAAATGAGGTTCTGCTCTGTCAGCAGGAGGAGTTAAAAGAAACTGGCTTGTAAACAATGAACAGTTATGCTGGGAATTAACTTCCAAGGAGAAGAAAAACTCCTTCAGAATATAATAAGGTGGAAATTTTTGTTAGGCAAATGGATAAGGTTTCTCACAACCACTTCCAAGTCAACTAGAATGCTTAATTTCCCTTGTCCATTTTGCAGCTGAAGTTTGCACTTCTCTTCCAGTAAAATTCCAACATGTCAAGTCCCTGCTTAGTATAAGCACATGGATTTTATGGCCTTCACAGTATCGCCATTGCTTTTTCCCCCCCCCATTTTAAGAGTAGAGGAAAAAGGAAAATTGTGAAGAAGGAGGCTAATTAGAGAAAATGGGCTTAATTTGGAAGCCACAGGTACCTCTTTTATAAGCTTTTGTTGAGCTTGTGCCCACAGTAAATTTAAACAAGCTTTAGAGAGATGGTAAATCTCTGTTTGCTATGGCCTGCTTTAAATGGGGAGCTTTCAGCACTACTTTGCTCATAGCTAAGGGCACAGATGAGGTAATAAAACCAACAAGTCCAGGGAAATACCCACTCAGCTGTGAGAAACATTTCCTTGAATCCCTTGTTTTTTTGGATCCATATAAAACAGCTTTTATTGTTTCAATAAGATGCATGGTAGCTACATCAATGCGGGTTTAAAACGGGTTTGAGAGGTTTGATTCCTCAGCTCTCTGCTGCCTTCTGTCTTGCCAGTCAGGCATTTCAGGCCTCTTTCAAAGAGAGCGTAATTTGTTATCACAGTTTCATCTTGCAGATCCTGGCCAGCCTAATTGTGGAAGGTTTCATTGCAAGAATTGAATGCTGATAGAACTGAACCACCCCAGCTGAATGAAGCGTGACCTGTGTACACCTTTCCATTGAACGGGAGTCACTTAGGTGAATTACTATTAAAACAGGAAAAATCAAAGCAATGCAATCACTTTTACAAACCGTAGCTGTGTTTGATGGAGTGTAGCAATGGGGAACAAAGTGACACGGACCCCCTCATGCATCCAAAGGCGATCCCTTTATTGTAAAAATCGCATCCTTTTCATCCCTTTAGTCTCTCCCCGCCATAACTGAAGCCCAACCCAGACCCAGCTGAACTCAGCAGGCGGAAGGCAGCCATTGGCCGGCCCAGCTGCAGCGCTGCTCTCCGCGCGTTCTGCCGCCCAATCACCTTTCTGCTCCTCCGCGGCCCGCCGTCCCTCCGGCCAATCACAGTCTCCTCCCCCCCGACTGTCACTCGGCCGGATCTCTCCTCGCTCCCGAGTGGCCCTCAGCCCTCAGCCCGTCGCTGTGCTTTCCACAGGGCCTTCTGCTGGGCATAAGCCTTAAACGCTTTTACAATTTAAAACAAAACCCTACAATGGAGGTATCCAATTAGACAACAAGAATGTTGTGCTGTGGCTTGCACAGTGCTGAGGCTAAACAGGAACCAACTCCAACAGGCTCACTTTTCAACAGGGACAGTTCCCGTTGAATGTGATGAGTGTGTGGGTTCCTCTGTGGCACAGGCTTACCGAAGAGGGCTGCCAGGAGCAAGTCAAATTGTCATGTCCCACTACTGCTTGCTAGCAGCAGCATGTGTGCTTTTATCCCAGTTAAGGACAGGAACAATGTGTCATGACCTGGAACCTTAAACCAAGGCTACACCTTTGTCACTCCCCTGTCCAAACTACACAGCAAGCACTTGATCTGGAGAGGTGAGAAATAGCTGTCACTTGCAGGAGCTTCAGCTGGATGGTGAATGGCCCAGCATGTTTCTGCCTGGAGATCATTGCTTAGGAAAAAGGCCTGCTAACAGTCTTAGCTGATACCAGCACAGCCTAGCAGCTCTGGAATTAACATTTTGAGAGCCTCAGTTAGGTCTCTGGTGTCACCCTAATGACTAACACATTAGCAGCTCTGAAAATCCATGTGCAAAGGAATTACCTGCCTAAAGAGCACTGTGAACATCTAGTGACATGTGTCTTCTGTTAGCATGGAAGAGCTGAGACACAATTACTGAATGTTTAGTGTCTTGTCATCTCTATACCACCACTGCAAAAGTGGAATAAATTGCACCTGCAGGATAAGAATGCATGGATTGACTGAAAAGAGTAAGAGGTCTCTGTGTGGCTTGTATTAAATTTGCTATGCTTCTTAGCAAGCGTGCTAGTCTTTATGGGAAACAATCTTGGCTTAGGATTGGTATGACCAATGGCACTTCACAGTCTTATGCCAATGAAGAACTGGAAAGTTGTTTGTGTCGGTAGAAGAAAAAGCCACATACCCCAAATCAAAATTCATATCCCTGCTAAATAGTAAAATTCCCCCTCATCCTTAGGATGGCAGTAATACCAGCTCCCAGGTAAATCTGAATGCTGATGAAAAGTTCTGCCACTGAACTTCAGCCCTCCACTGGTTTGAATTTCCTTTATGAACAACCAGAATGGCTATGCTTCCCCGAGACAGGGGATGTAGTAGTCTTCCCCCCTCAAAAAGAGATTTTAGCATGGCACTGATTTTATTAAAATATTTGGCTCTTTAAAAAAAACTTTACTGCTCAGGCTTGAACCTAAAAAACAGATGTGGTAGATAAAAATGAAAAAGAAATAGTAAAGAGCTCAACGGTGACAGATGGGCTGAGCCCAGGCTCTGGAGGCAACTCAAAAAAATAATCAGATTAAAAAGTTGAAAGAATTAAGACTTCTTAGATATGCAGACAAAACTGGAGTAAATCAATATCTTTATTTCTTCTTTAAAAAAAATTTGGTTAAAATTTCCATACCTTTAAATAAAAAATAGAAGCTGCTCTGGCAGGTGTTGGGGAGGTTTTTTGGTGGTTGTTTTTTGTTGTTTTTTTTTTTTTTTTTTTTTTGTTTTTTTTTTGTTTTTGTTTTTGGGGTTTTATTTGTCTTTTTAAATAAAACCTCCTCATCTGAGCACAGCATTAGAAACTACTGTAATTCTGAAAAATCATTTAAGGAAATGTTTGCAAGGTCTCAACAGACTTAAAGCAAGATTGATTTGGGGAAATGACAAATGGCCATTAATCCAGGAAACTCTGGCCCTTTAATGAAATGGCTTAAAGAGCAGCACAGGAAAAGATGATCAAAGGCAGATCCTTTCTTAGTAACTACAAATGTGGAGCAGAGATAAGAAGAGTGAACAAGTGTCTGATTGCCTTTTGCAATGAGATTATTACTCTGTGTGATCATTAGATATGAATGAGGTCTTTTAATCACTGTAGCTAGGTCTGGTCCTTGCCCATCGGCTGAATTCTAGCAGAGGTGTGGTGTAATTTAATAAAGATATTCCCTTCCTCACCAAATAACTCACTATCTGTTTTGACTGGCAGACCTTGTAGAGCAATGGGATCGTGCTGTCTGCCGGCTTTTGGCCATTGCTTTTGGCTAGTGAGTAATGACACCTTTACCACTTTGAAATTTCTGCAGAGCAGCAATTTGCAATTTCCTCACTGAGCTACCTCTGTGCAAATCTCATCATTTATCCTTGAACAGCGTATTTGCTGTAACACTCATTGAAATCGTGAATTTTACCATCATAAGCTTCTGTCCACAGCTAGGCTCTGTCACAATTGTCACTACTGATGTATCAGGGACTCCTGGGTTTCTGGGTGCTATGGGCTCTGCCCCATTCTCAGCTTTCCACTTTTCAGCTGCCCAGACATTCCTTACAACTGGCTACTCCACCATCTCTTTGCAGCATCCTGTGTTAGTGTGTAATTCTATATCTGGACATTTCTGATGCATAGGACAGTGTGTCTTGTACACCCCTCTCTTGGGCCTCTGATGGATGGCAGACATCCTGCTTACTAATCTTTAATCCAACTACTATTCAAATTCATTCTCAAATGCCTCATTGCATCATTTGCACAGCCACACTAATTAAACATGATACTTCACATGGTTTCCAAGCATCAGTTCAGCATGTTCCACTTCACTGCAAAACCTCTCTCTCATCATGCCAGTCTCACTGCTGCCATCCCTGCGCTACCTTCAGTATTTTCTGCACTTCCCAGTCCTGACTGAGCACCAAACTTGTTGAACCTACCTCTGTCCTCTAGTGGAGGTGAGATAATGGAGACTGTCTCTGCATTACTGGCATTTGACATTTTGTGATAACAGCTCCCTCTATCATCTACCAGAAGGCACTGAATAATAATACTGGGAAAAAAAGCCATCCCTTCTACAAACCTGCAGAATTATCCTAATAAAATCAGTAATGAGATCTAGTTTTAAAATAACACACATCCGTCTCCTGCATACAGATAAAATGCAGACCTCCATTGACATCCAGTGGATGCCAAATTCATTCCACACTGAGGCTTGAAGATTGACCTTAAAGCATTATCTGTTGCTTTTCTTAGGGTAGTGCTCTTCATGTTTAAATTCTTTTGGAGCACCTGACCAGGAAGTTAATATGTTGTAAAAGAAATGCAGTATGTAAGAGTTCAGTTGATTTAAGGTACAGAATATAGAAAGTATTGTATTCTGGACACTATTAATTAAAAAGATTACTGACAGCAGTGGTTTCCAAAGAGGAATTTCCAATTTGAATTGAAAAATCAAATATGTTGGTGGAGAGAAGTGCTTTTTTATCACAGAAATTAATAGCAACTCCCTTGCTTTAGCTGACAGTTTGCCTTTACCTCCAAAGATAATTGTGTTATTCTGTATGGCTGTACAGAGATAGTTACACTGCTAAGCACAAAGTTGCCATATAGGTTTGCTCGCAGTATAAAATAGCATATATGCTAGAGCCCTCTTTATCTTGTGCCATGGGTCAATCACTTTTCCCTCCAGATGAGAGTGGAAGTTAATTATTTTGGGAACGGCCAACTTGACCTCACAGATTGTGGTCACATTGCAGAATTGGGAGACAGATTTTCTATTATGGCTGTATTTTTCTCCCTGAAGTGAAAATCATTCAATCTTAAAGGATAAGTAATAATTATTTCCCCCCTCCCCCCCCACTGATGATGTTTTAACACATCATCTCTGAGCCATGTACACTTAAGTAGAACTGGGAAATGCATGTAGATGTGAATTGAAATTTTTGGTGTTAAAATCTACAATCTACCCAAAATATTTGCCCTCGCATAACATAGGCTGCCTTAGAACTGGACTTCAGTCTCTGGATGGCTATTATTGAAACCTTTCAGGAAAGCTGGAGATCTAAATCCATCAGAGAGTTTTGGAAGCCCCAAAGAATTTCAAAAGTGTAAGGCTGACTGCAGACCTGACACAGGGCTTTATGCTGTTCATCCACCCGTGGAGCAACTCAAGCTTAGACGCAACGAGATGGCTCTGTTGTATATTGACATCAGGAACCGAGACAGAGAGGGCTTAACCTGGGAGTTTCTGTGCATTAACCCACAGGGTGTCACACTGATTGATGCAACAGTGCTGTATGCCAAGCCCACAGAAAACACTTCAATGCAGGCTCTGTAACAAGAGGGCAGGAGAAAACATCTATGTTGTGCTCTCTGCATACTGCAGTGTTCAAAGTGAAAAAGGCAATGGTACATATCTTTCTAATCCTGAATTTCTGTTGCAGTCATTTTCCTGTGTATTACTGGGGCAGCTTGAAGGAAAAAAGAAGGTGATATATTGTACATGACTGTCATCTGCTACTAGGATGCCATTTTTATCCTCCCTTTCATCCCATGGTCATTCTCACTTTTCTTCCACATGGTTTTACCTGCTCTTTTCACATTCTGCAATTTAGGCCTAGCTCAGATATCAAGAAGAATTTCAGTTCTAGTTCTTGATCAAGAATTTTAGTACAATTTTAGTTGCTCTCAGCAAGTGATATTTTTTCTAGTAGCATTTATTATTAAAACTGGATTTTTGTAATTCCTAATAAACTGGAAATTAAAGTTTCTTCTGTTTCATTGTAAAATCCCTAAGAGGTGTACATTGAGTCTCTGCAAAATACACAAAATTAGAAAATAGTGAATTCCTGGATGCAGCAGCCAACACAGTGTGAAATTCAACTCTGTGATGGCAACAGCATAATTCTATAATACTACCGCTATTTATACAGATAAGCTTTTTAGCTACAGTTCTAGTTATATAAAATCATGTTTTAATTTTTCTTAATGGAATGGCCAGCTTTTCAATTGAACAGTGTTTTTGTTAGTAAAAATACTGCTGCTTGGTTTTGAATGCTAGAGTCTGTGGATCATAGATCAAATTTCCTGAAGAAACATTGCTAATGCAGTGTAATAACTTTTTGGAAGAAATTCACCCAGTGGGGTGTAGCAGGAATGAAATGACTAAACAACATGAAACAAAATTAGTCAAATGATCCTAATCTGTTAAAAGTGGAAGGTGGGAGTAAACCACCTCTCATCATTTTGAGCATGTCTGAAACCTCCCCATGGAGCTCTGAGCAAAAGTGGGTGGAAATGGAGGTTGGGAATGCTGCTTTTACAGGTGTGCACAGTTCCTGAAGACTACAGCTCATCCTGTTGTTATGCCTGGAATATATTCCCAAACCAGCAGTATTTCCTCTTTGAATACAGAATTAAGTTTTTCAATAATGTAAAAAGGAAATTAATTTCAGGTCATTTCAACTCAAAAACAGACGAGGGGAGCCCTTAAGGATTTGGATCCTTCTAGCAGAGCTCTTTTGCCTAGAGTTATCCAGATAACAAGGCTCATCAGGTCTTCCAGTGAAATTCTTATTTGTGGATGTGTAACTTGTGAGAAGCAGAACTGATGCAATCTTATTTCCTATGATTTTTTTTACCTGCTCTCTGACTGCTCTGCATTATAAATAAGTTAAACTAGGTTCCTTCCAGACCTCTCAAGCATTAGGATTCAGCAAGGGCATTGCTCCTGCAGATTGCTTTCACCTGAACTTGTTGGTGTTCAGCTGATGATCCCAACAGCAGCAGAAAACACTGAACAGCTCTCACTAAAGTGCATGACAGAGTGTAGGTCAGTACTGATGCTGAGAACAAAGGTCTCATAAAGCAAAAGTTCCTTAGTTTCTGGAACATGTAACTCTGCTTCCTAACCAGCTTTGTGTTTCCTGTGGAGTTCCAGAGGATAGGACTAATCTCTGCTCCTTGTCTGGCACCACCAGTTAAGGCAGGTACATGTCATGGTCTAGTCTGGTGGTGAAGGTGCTGCGACCTCCCTCACTAGAAGCGTCTTTAAAGACACACCTAGATCTGCGGAGGCACAGGCACTCTCAGGCCGAGAGTGATTGAGCTCTTTGTGCACCCTTAGGTGCAAAGTGATCAGCTTTTAGGTGCACGATCAAGTGCAGTGATTTGCTCTTTGTGAGGCTGCCTGAGCAGCAGAGCCGCCATCCCCGGGTGACGCAGGAGTGAAAGCGAGACAGGGTCTTTCCGATCTCCAGGAAAGCTTCCTTATTCCATGAAGTCCATAGGGGAAGAACTGTCTGGTTCCAGGGAAGAGGTATATATAGGGTAGCCAGGGGCAGGGTTTCACAACTTGGCCAATGGGGAAAGGAATTGGGAAAGTGACCAGTCAGGGGAAGAATCCAAAAAGAAACAATCAGGAGGGGTGTAAACCAGGAACAAGGGGAATAAGCAATGGGGTATGAAACATTAACATAGAACTGCAAAGGCTCTTGGATTGAAGTATTTTTCCTCCCCTTGAGCCACAAGGAAAATTCTCAAAGGGATTTCCCAAAGGAGAGTCCCTGCAAACTGAGACAACCTAGGGAGTGCACATGGGTTGAAGCACTTTAGCTCACCCTGAGCTTCAAGGAGTCTCCCAAGGGCACTTACCACAGGGGAGTCGTGATGAACCAAGGAAGCCTATGGGCTGCATCCTCTCGAAGGGAGTGAGTCATCTTCTGTGGATGATCTAGGGACCACCACAGGTATAGATTTCTATTTGAAGTAAAGGAGGATATGTCTGAATTGACTTGATAAACCAGAATCTAGCATATGAATCAAGCTGGCTGTAAAAACCAATTAGGTGTCAGTGCTCTCAGCTGTTAGTTTTGATTGCTCATATTATAGTACTTTGAATTATAATGTAACTTCTGCATCCTGCAGTGTGATTTTTTAGGTCTCTACAATAATTTCTTGTTCTTTGGTGTCCCTTAAACTCATCTCTTTGGCCTACACAAATGGTTTGATGATCTCAAATTAATATAAGTGTGCAACAATGCAATTGTAGCTGCATGCTCTTGCAAAGAGCTCCTGAAAGTTTGCTTTAACTTGGAGTAACTTAGTATTAACTGCTCTGCTGCTTGCTGTTAGAGTGACTGTTTCTGCCTTCAAGGCAGAGGCCGCTTCTTGCTGTGGCTGGAAATTGGAAAAGATAAGAAAAAGGTTTTCTGATTGTTTTCCTTTGTCCCTAGACCTCTGTCTTTTCCTAAGTTATTCTTCATGTCTTTGCTTATTTTTCACTGTATTTTGACTTCCCTATCAGCTTGCTTGAAAGCTGCAGGTATTTATTGTGTGTCCATTTTTCCAAAATTTCTCCCTTACCTCTTTAAAGGAGATTTTCTCCCTGCAGGGTACCATCACCACCAGGGTTGGGGGGGAGGAGTAATCTGTAGTTCAGCTCAGCACATGGTAAATAAACTAGACAACTAGAAAAATAATTTTGAGGTGTGCAATGGGTTTGAGATGGCTGCAACCCACCTTCTCCTTCCTGGTGATCAGGGATGCCTGTTGTCATGCCAGCTGGCATATTATGGAGATCAGCACTGGGAATCATGTTGGAATTGTGAATGGACTGTGTATTGCAATTGCTGTTATTTACTAAGTGTAACATACATTTATATTATACTTTCAGTACATTTTCTGTTACTCCACTAAATCAGAAATCCCATGTAACACAAACTATATTCAAACAAGTCCATTTAAAATGAAATATTTCATCTGCCGTGTATGGACTCTCTAAAAGAATCTTGTCTGACAGAAAAACGTGGGCGGGGGAAAGAAGGCAAGATCAAGGTTTTACCTTAGCAATGAATTCACACTGACTTTGTTCTGGCATGGTCTTGATTGTCGTGGGTTATGTATCAAGGCAAAAATTTAGTCTCTGATTCCATGATTTCATATGATAATGGATCAAAGCAAAAATTTAGTCTCTAAATCCACGTAACATGAGGTACGTGGAAAAAGTATTAGGTGAAATATTGTTTCAGTCAGTGAAAGGAAAGGGAAAACAATGCACTTTGCCAAAACCAAAACCAAAAAAGAAAATACTTCTCAGAGGAGAGAGAAATATTTTGGGAAGAAATATCAAAATGCCTTGTTTTGAAAGTGGTTTGTTTGAACACTTTTGTTTCTACTTTTACCTGGACATACCTGTTAGCTAAATTTAATTTGAATTTTCAGATATTCCCAGGTAAATCAGAACAATATCTTAGACTTCTTTTTCTTGGTAGTTGATTTTATATTCATATGAAGAGTGTTGTCCAGCAACTGTTAGCATAACAGAGCTGAGGTATGACCTCCAGAAATAACCTCTGAACCTGAAATTTGCTGTGCATTTGAGCCACCTGCATCACCGAAAGGAAAGAAGTCCCTCCCTAGTGCTGGCTTTCTTGGCACTGGGACATGTGAAAAATGCCTTGTTAATTTAATGGGGAAAGCTAAGGAGGGCTGCACTTAGGGTGAGAACAAGAGGCTTGCACAGACAAGACTGGGAATGCACATACCTCAAGGTTAAAGATGGAGCACTCATTAAGGGCAGACACACAATGTTAATTTAAGTACTCAAAGTGATTTTGTATAAGCAGGAGGGCAAAGGGACACCAAGTTCTCTTACTTTGTCATTGGGTGTGATACAATATAGTAGCTGGAAACCTAGTAGAAACTTATAATTAAAGGTCTCTACAGAATGTATGAAGGTTCTGCTGAGCTTCCTGCATAATTCTCAGTGAAAGGAGAGAAGAAATTCCTTTGAAAATACAGGAGGCAGTGAATCTGTCCTCTCTGTGTGAGAGAGCTCCAGCAGAGCTGCTGAGGCCTGATGTCACTGAAGGGATGTAATACTTGAAGTACAGCATGATCAAATAAAATATGCAGAAAGCAAGCACAGCCTTAGGCTCATTTCCTTTCAAGCAAACAAATAAAGAACTGTAAGGATATGGCAGGGGAAAAAGCACAGGGAAGAAAGCAAACCTTTCATTCAGGAATTTGAGGTATCCAGAAGTCACTTCTGTGGCCACAACAGGACACAGATATTATTTGACCCAAGTTATAGACCATGCTCTGTGGTAGCCTCTGTGTTTCTGAGGGTGCAGGACATGGTATCCAGAGCTGTCTGCTCACGCCCTGCTCTTTAAAATTGATTGGTATGGGTGGACCTGGTTGCCTGTAAAGAATCTCTGTTGCATCTGTTAGGGCTGTTTGCAGATGTGGTTTTACTGTGTGCCTATGTCCATCCATTCTGGAGAAAGAAGGAAAAATAAAGCTTAATGGAAGGATAAATAAAGCTCATTTGCCAGAACATCCCTAATTGTCACTGTGATCTCCCACTACTGGTGCCGAACCAGTGGATTCAGACTCTCAGGCACTTTTGAGCTCAGATGTGCATCTGGCAGACCCCTTGGGGGGACATCTGTGATCCCATGCCATCTTCCTGTGCTTCCCCTTCCCGTGTGCTTGCCATCCAGACAGTAAATGCAGAAGGTGCAGTTGGGTGGCTCGTGAGCAAAAAGTGCAGCTTCACCCGATGCAAATTGGTCTCATGTTTTGGTCTGCTCCCTCAACACACTCCCTAAGTTTGTCGTTTAGAAGAATTGTTTCTGTCTTACAGTTCCTGTGCTCTGATCAGTCTTCTTGTCCACTAGTATTTCTGGACCAGAATTTTGTCTTTGATCTTCAACAGAAACTGGATAGATGAATTAACATATCAAAACAAATAGGCTTCTTTTATTACCTTTCCCCCAAGTCAACTAACCTGGAGCTTTTCCAGGAGCAGAAGCTCCTCTATTTAATACATCGTTTTATGTTGATCAAAGTTAGCCATCTTTGTGTAATAGGACACAGAGCTGGAAAAAGATGACTGTTCCTATCAATTTCTGTTTGATCTTCTCTTCGCTACACTGCCATTGAAAGATTTTTCCCACCTCTGCAGTTGGCTACAGTATATAAAATCATTTGCTGCTAACAGTGCTCAGCTGCTCTTTCTCAATTTTTCTGCAAGGTTTTTTTTTGGCACTCAGCAACAGATAGACTTGGTTTAGCCAAAGAAGTTGTTGGGCTAGAAAAGTAGAGGAAGGACTTTATCCCTTAAAGATACAGAAGTTAAGGACATTTGTTTCCAGTCTTTTCATTTAGTTTGTCTCTGCCAAAGATAAGGTAAAGGACAAAATACAATGTCACAATGTTCTCATATAGAGGTTTGTTGGTTTTGGGTTTTTTTATTCCTGGAGCACAGCAATAGGAATTAGCTTAGAGAAGACAGAGGAAAAGAAGAGGACAGGTTGCTGTGAACTGTCACAGTCCCCTATTATGTTTGCTGACTTCCTGGATTTTATGATGTCTCGGTAGTTGAAGGTCGGCTCAGTATTCCATCATCTTAAGGCAGGTGTTTCAGTGAGGCTCTGAGCTTTCATGCTTAAAATAAGGCAGCCCTCCCAAATCCACATTTCCCAACCTGCTGGCTGTGTAAGAAGTGGTAAGATATGTTTTCCTGGTACCAAGGACTTCAAAACTACTGGGCATTTTAAAATCACTTTCTGCTGATCCTCTTTCTCCAAGTGAAACAGTAGCACTTCCCACTTTGTAGACAATGGGAGTCTTATCACTGCTGTGTTAAAAGCAGAGTAATTCGAAAGCTGAGCTGAGCTGTTTTGAAAATCCCTCCTTGAGTTCCCAAGCTTTAATCTCCTGGTCCTGCAAGTAAAGCCTGTACATTCCTTCAGCCCCTCTCTGGCTTTGAAAGAAGTGCACCTTCTTAGTAAACTTGTGTCTCAGATGTGAAGTGATATGGGGATGAATGAGAAAGGTTTACATGGACTTGGAAGTCACCCTTTAGTTTTTTCATTTTATCGTCATGGGAACAACAACCTTTGCTTTGTGTATATTGTGTATAAAAATTTATTAGTATATGCTGGCTAAACTTTACAGAGAAGCATGTGACATGGTTTATCTGGAAGCATGGCAAGGCATGAAAAATAATCGTGGTGACTTGAAAACCCAACAGTGCAATTTGTGCCTGGTGCCATTTCTGATTTGCATTTCACTGTGTACCTATGGCAGGAAAAAAGACATAATTAGTGCCATAAAGCATGGACTTCCAATCCCCTTGAGAAACACAGCAACCCCTTCTAGAGTTTTTGTTGACATGGTGATATTTAAAAACAGCAATATAGGACCTTGGAAGCCATGGTAACCCTTACTGTACAGAGACACTAAAATGTAAAGCACCCTATGGTGAGATAATGCAAAAGGTGTGTGTAGGCATTGGAGCTGCCCAGCTGGGAAGCACTTATGATGTGAAAGTTGTCAAGGGCAGGTGGTGTTTGGTACCTGACTTCATGTCTCTGTGCTCACGAGAACTACCTGTATTGCCCAGTGCTGCCCTTCTGCAAAGCTGCTACTACAGGGGTCACTCTATTGACCCACCATGTGGGTGTGGTAAAGGAAGATGGTCTGCCAGGCAATGCATCAGGGTACAAAATCTGGGGTCCTGTGCTCTATGTCGAGTTCCTCTAGAGGCTCACAGTGTTGCATGGCTTTCTGCTCTCTGCTTGGGTCAGAGTTCTATCTTGGCTCCATTGATATGTGCCAGGCTTTTGGCCCGAGAGGCTTGCGGCAGGGATTCTGCCTGAGAATACTGTGCAAAAATTTACTGGGGCCCTGATCTTGTTCAGAGCTTCTATATTGCTAAAGCAATATAAAGGTTAGCAAGAATAACTCATTACAGCCAGCCTAGCAAAGCTATTCCCACAAAGAATCCTAGAAGGGTGGTCTCTGAGGTGTATTTGTCTGGCTCCACATACCCCTGCCTAATGCAGAGATGTACTTTCACACTGGTTTCTGGCAGGCTTGAGCAATCTGTAAATCACCTCAGATCCTTAAAACCATGACTACCAGATGTCCTCCTGTAGCCAGAGGAAAAAACTGCACTCTCTGAGTTGCTGTGGTGTTTCCCACCTTGGGGAAGGTGGCTTTTGTTTTTCCTACAGTATTCAAATACTAAGCTAAGTGCCATTAGTATATTTTTTGTAACTTTTTTGGCAGCAGGTGATGGTGAATGGATAAATGCAGTTATTCCAGACCTTAAGACTTATACCAGTCTGAAGCTATAATGACAATACCAAAAATGTCAATATGTTTCCAAGTTTAGAGATAAGTGATAGCTTAGTATTACTGCATGATTTTTTTCTGTTTACTATTTTCTTTTATACATACCAAAAAAGGTTCAGCTGTTCTCAACAATATTGAATGAGCCTCTAAAACTTTTTCAAACATACAGTGGTGGTTGACTTCATACTGGTGATCCAGTGGCTGAAGAGACTCAGGCTGGATTTTATGCCTTCATCAGTCTTTTAAGGTTCATGTTTTACTGTGCAGATAATTGTATTTGTGTACTGTTGTCATGGTTGCATAGGTATGAACTTTCCCATTCTGGAAGACAGAGAGGAAATTTAACAGTATGTCACTGAGCAGGTAAAATCACACAGGTACACATGCCTGTTGAAGCAGCAGGGTTCTGTTCTTCCTCTTATCTTTTCTCCAGCCCCTCTTCCTTCACTTCTGCACTCTCATTTTAATCTGTGTGGCTCATTCCCTGCAAGGAACTCCTAAGCTCTTTACTACTAACCTAAGGGTAGATATTGGTGAGAGCACTATCAGAGACAAACAGAAGGGCCAGACCAATGCACAGAGCTTCTGATCTACCTTGCATCTCCCAGCTGCATTCTAGTATAAATCTGCATGGATTTCAAGGTTTTTTTCCCTCCTTGCATAATTTCTTACCAATCTCCTTTTTCTCTGCCATGTTTACATTCATGAATCTCTCTGGCCCTTAGATTGTCTTTCCTCTTCTGCTTCCCAGGGGTCTTCACTGATTTCTTTCTTTCATTGTGTTCATGTCTGCACTTACAGGAGAGATTGGGTCAGGAAGCACAGGCTGTGTCAGAAGAAGGGATAGGATTAGAGGAACTGTGAATGTCCTAGGTCAAAGTTGGATCTCTAGAGCTGTAGATACCAACTTTGTCCTCCTGATTCTGGATAGACTTGAGCAGCAGCTGGAGGTCAGTGAACAAGCAGACTCCTCTGTCACCATTTGTCATTGTGTAATGAGGTGCTTGTTGTATGACAGGGCTGCCAATGATTTCTCTGTCTGGACCCTTCAGGCAGTTTTGTTTTGGCTCTTTGCAGCAAAGTAAGTGTGATCACAGAAAGCCCACGCAAATGTGTAGTGTACTGCATTGAGAAAGGTAAGGCAGCCAGATGCCCACAGCCAAGGTGCAGATGCTTCCATGCTGTCTGCTTTGGTGACTAAGAAGGCTCGTCTGGTGTGACCTGCCAGCAAGGCACTTACTGGTGTCTGAGACAGTACACTGGTTCTGCACTGAAGTGGAGCAGAAAGAGGTGGAGATTTAGAGCAAGTGCTGAAAGCCTTCCTGGTTTTCCTCAGAAATTCATACTTGGCTAATGTGCCAAAACCTACTTTGCTGCTATTGTGTCCCTGTTGGATCTTTCAAGGCAGCACAAAGACGTTGGCATTTGCTGCCAAGGTGCCTCTGCCTTGTTGTGTAAACATGTTCCTAATGTTTCTCACGATGTATGACTTTCAGAGCTTGGTTTTCTTTGGGTTAGCAAAGCAAGTAATGGGAGTAGCTGTGTCCTGCTGCCACTTTGAGGGGAATGGAAAGAGACAGAAAGCAATTATTCAAGTCAGAATGCATGCAGAGCATTTTTATTATTGTTATTTATTGTTTTATGGTCACGCGAGTAGTGCTGCGCTTTGGAGGACACAAAGTGAGCCTTCGGCACAGGTCGTGTAAATCACCACAGCTTCATGACACTTTGGATTTACACCAGCTTGCTTTCTCTACATCCTGACCCCTGGCTTCAGCCTCCCAAAATTGCCTTGTGCATTTTAAATGTGAAAAATTGGGACAGCAGGCATGATGAACAAAGGAGAGGGGATGGTGAGGAAGCAACCCAGCTTGCTGCCTGATGTGAGATGCTAGGTGCATGGGCAGAACATCTCACATCAGATGCTTCTCTCCTCTCTGATTTTTCATCTGAAAAGCTTTGGTAAACCTTTTAATAGTATTTTGACTAACAGTTACATTGGAGAAGGAAATGCACTTGGGAGGCAGGGCATCTTATAAATCCTTGAGGTGAAACTATCTAAAACAGCTAAATTCCTGTTTGCATTAAAATATGTCAGTTTGTCTGCTTCTCTGGCTGTTTAGCTGGCAGAAGTATTTTTATTTATTTTAAACATGTAGATGAGTATCCCCTTGTGCTGCTTTACACACATGGAAGCTGCTGCAATGCCTGAAGGCTCAATGTGAGTAACTCACCCATTGGTTTGGGATCAGCCACGATTTAGAGCCTTTTTTTGGTTGTCATGGTTTTACTCATCATCATCTCAATGCTTAAGACTACCCAGGGTAGGGAAGTGCAGCTATGAAAAATCATGGAGGTGGTTGTAGAGAGTCTGTGAGAAGTTCTGTAAAAAGAATGTTTTTAGGGGGGATGTGTAGAAGGATTTAGTTATTTATTTGTTCTGAGGGAGTGGGAATGAGGCTTTCTGACTCTGTCACTTTGGAAAACTTCCTGACGCCCCCATGGCTGCTCTCCTCTTCACACCTTGGGGACCCTGGCTGAGGGGGCCACCAGCTGCCACTGTTTCTGCTGAGGCACAGATTGAGGGTGGCACCCCTCCTCAAAAGAGGGGCAGGCACCACATAGGCTTGCCCTGTTTCTTCCAAGCAGGTGCCTCTGGAGTTGTTGCAGGAAAACCAAGGAAGAAGTGGGTTGTGTGGGCTGGCTGAAACCAGGGCACTGGCATGGTGATGATTTGGTTCCTGATCCTTGCAAAAGCCAAAGCAGTCAGCTCTATCAAGATGTGTAGGATAATAAGATAGCTTACAAAATTTAATCCATGTTAATTTCCAAGGGTTTAAAATTAGGTTAATCTTTATAATTAGCAAAATAAGGCTTTCAATAATCATCCCCAGGGAAAAAGAAACTTCTAAAAAAAAAGTAACAACAACCTAACAACAAAAAACCTTAATTTTGCTCCATCCTATGCTGACTTCTTAGGCACATTTTACTGCTTTCTCTTTCAAGCAGCCCAGGTGAGGTTCCCTGCTCTATCATCAGGCAGTGCTCTCTGCAAAATGTCCCTCTGACCTCAGCAGCATTGCTGTAATTCACCTTGAGGATGCTTATCAGTGTGTTCTCTGCCAAAACAACTCTGGCAAGATTTCTAACTAGCCTTTTTAACTAATCTTTTTAGTTGTGATGTCTGTATTTTCCACTCTAGTTGTTAACATAACATTGTGAGTTTTTAATTTCAGCTCTATTATAGTAGCTCATGTGTTTGGCTGTATCTGTATCCTTGCAGTCTCAATACTGATATGACCTAACTCCAGGTAAAGTGAAGCTAAGCCTGCTGAGGCTTCAGACCTAAAAATGTCCTGCTTGCATTTTTACAAAGCAGGAGTCATAACTTTTCCAAGCCTAATTTGCGGTTTAATATGCAAAGTTGTGAAGAGCTTTGCATAGCTAAACTATGAGAGAAAGAAACAGAAACTCTCGCAGAATTGCAGATTTCTTTTCTCCTGAAGAAAAGCCTAAGTCGCTCATTGATCTGAATGGAGAAATTTTTGTTCCTGGATTTTTTAGTAAAGCAGGAAATGCAGCCTTTTTTGCCTATAAAAACCTGGAAAAAGTATTAGGTGAAATATTGTTTCAGTCAGTGAAGGGAAAAGGAAAATTGTGCACTTTGCCAAAACCAAAACCAAAGAAGAAAATACTTCTCAGAGGAGAGAGAACTATTTTGGAAAGAAATATCAAAATGCCTTGTTTTGAAAGTGGTTTGTTTGAACACTTTTGTTTCTACTTTTACCTGGACATACCTGTTAGCTAAATTTAATTTGAATTTTCAGATATTCCCAGGTAAATCAGAACAATATCTTAGACTTCTTTTTCTTGGTAGTTGATTTTATATTCATATGAAGAGTGTTGTCCAGCAACTGTTAGCATAACAGAGCTGAGGTATGACCTCCAGAAATAACCTCTGAACCTGAAATTTGCTGTGCATTTGAGCCACCTGCATCACCGAAAGGAAAGAAGTCCCTCCCTAGTGCTGGCATTTTCCCCAATCTCTTTATGATGTTTCTGTCCCAACATGAGTTGTGTTTGGGGATGTGCGAGGGATTGGGTAGTGGTGCAATGGAAAGACCCTTTCTTTTGGCATTAGAGAATTACAAAAGTTTGGAAAGGACCTTGAAAGATCATCTGGTCCATCCCTTTGTGGAAAGGGAGCCTCAATGAGACTATCTAGCATGCTGTCTGATTGCACCTTGAAACTCCAGTGATGGACACACTACCACATCCCTGGGGAGACTGTTCCAGTGACCAGTTGTGCTGAGTAATTTCCCTGTTTTGTGCGTCTTCTCAGGAGCACAATGCTTATATTGACATGCTTCAGGCAGTGAGCTGGGAAGGGAAGACACCTCACTACTTTGCCAGAGAGAATATTGATAAACATTGCAGGCAGAATTTGTGGTGAGCCTCAAGGAGCTTGGATGAAGTTGTAGGAAGCCTAGGAAAAAAAAAATGGAATAGCTCAGAGAGAAGCAGAGCTAATGAACACTAATTTCCTACATGTTTGTATTTTGAGGAGCAACTCCACAAAGGTTTGCTGGGGCTTGGTCAGATGGAGCATTCATGGTATAGTCTTCTCCCAGCCAGGGTCTTAAACAGTATTTTCGCTTGCTCTCCTGCTAATTCCTGCAGAAAACATGAATGTTTCTGAGGGCGCTTCCTCCCTGCCAAAGGCAACGGAAATTGGCTAATGAGCTCAGAGTCAGCAGAGGGAGGCAAAAAGGCACATACAGAGCATTTAACTGGTTTGGAAGCCAAACCACAAACTTAATCCTTGGAGAACACAGTCATGTGACGTGAGGAATTGAATTGCCAGCGGTGTGTGAGGGAGGTGAAGGGGTTATTACCCTAGCATGGATGGGGATGCCTCAGTGGGTGGGAAATTCCTAAATTTTTCAGCTTTGAAAGAGACTGCTATTCTAAAACTCCTTTGCTCCCTCTTGTGTCCCATGGTACAACTAAGGGGCCTTGCCAGTCAAGAGGAAAACAGAGAGTTGGACTCAGATAGTGAAAGCTCCCTGATGCTGTCAGCGCTCCAGAGCCCTGATGCCAGCAGGGCTTCCAAACTGATTTAGAATGAAATGAAATAGTGCGAAGGGAGAGGAGGAGGCATAAACATTTTTCCCTTGTTAGCTTATTTTCCCCTTTTTTGCATGAGCTAATGCAGTGGAAGGTGATGCAGCTAAAGTAAGTGCATTTGTTGGGAGCTGTGTGCTGTGATGCTGTGCTGTGAGTTATGGCTGGGAATCGCTCACTGCCCAGCCCATTCCTTTCCTGCACTGTATCACCATGTGCTCCTAGCAATGCCCAAGGCAGAAGGCCCCTGGGAATTGTAATGGATATGGTGGGGTGACAGATGCAAATCTGGTCAGTGCATGGAGCAAGGGCCAAGCTGTGCAGCTGCTTTTGCTATTGTGACTGTGGTTCAGCACCTGAGACCATAAAAGTGAGGGATGTCACTAGCCCTGGGGGAAGGAATAGCAAAAGGGCAGACTTCCAGCAGGACAGGTTATGGGATATGCCACTTCAGGAAGCAAGAGTACTGCTCAGGGTGTGTGCGCTTCTGAATGAGGTTTCACTTCTTTCTTCTCCTCTTGCCACCTATTTGAGAGACTCTCTGTTGCATCTTTACCTGGTCTGCAGCATGTTATCACAAACACTGTAACACAGTTCTAGCTGTGAAGTGCCTCATGTTTTCTGATGGAGCACATCTCCTGCAGATACTTCTCCCTGGCCTGCATGTTCTAAATGAAACTCTTATTTTGATGCATCTTCCATCTGCTTAAGTGTTGGACATAAATAATAACATATTACAAAATTGCCTTCTTGTCAGCACACAGATTGTTTATGTGTCATTTCCTCCATCCTTTGTGTTGCTGCAGCTTCCTAGGGAAGGAGGATTTATTGGTATAGTACCATTTGGGAATGGAACCAAATCCTATGGAGTATGAAATAAATATAGTCAATTTTTGGTACTACATTTTTTTTTTTTTTTTTTTATGAGACATCTTTCCTTGACGGCTTTGCATCTCACCATGTGGCATCTACTAGCTTTGCCATATCATCTGTTGTTTAGGGTCTTATATTTCCAGAGTATGTTTGCAAGCTGAGCGTAGAACTGTGAACCACAGTCCCACGGTATTTTTGACTGAAAGCTAATCTGGAATTTCCACTTACTGTAAGACAATCTTGAATCACCACAGCCTCATTTTGGCGTCAGATTGAAAGAAGGACTCTATCAAATTTAAAATTTAGTTGGACTATTGGTCAAGGGTCATATTAGGAAAGAAACAGAAGTTTCTGTTTTCTATGATCTCTAAATCAAATAGGCTATAAATAAGTACCCTTGACGTAAGTATTGCATTTCTTGTGCCAGTAGATTGTTAAAGCCCTTCCATTCAGAAGGCAGTGGAGTTCCTTGTGTGAGTGCTCCCTCCCCTAGCAGCTGACTGGGCCTGGCTCTTTGGGGACCAGCTGATACTGCCGTTGCTCCAAATGCAGAATTTTACAAGAGCTCACAGTTTTCATGTTGAGCACTGCTGGAATCTTGCTCTGTTGTTTGAAATGCTGAAATGTTGTTACTAAAGCTGTTAAAGGCCTGTATTGTCTCAGTGACAAGTGCTTTTGTCCCAGTGAGATTTCCTAGAGATGCAGTGGATGCAATGGGTGCCCGGACTTGAGCCGTTGCGGTGGTGAAAGTGGAGAGCTGGGTGTCTGTCCCTTGTGGCCCTGTGCCAGCAGTAGCACAGCTGCCCTCAATCCTGGATTGTGCTATTCCACATTTGTTTTGTAAAGGCAGGCTTCTCAAAGTCTTTCTTATTGAGGATAATTATATATGTGCCATGTGTGTAGCTCATCCTCACAAGCAAATATATTTCCAAACAGAGTTACTTCAAGATGGAAATGCTTGTCTTTCTTTCCTGCTTTTGTTCAAGGATTCTTTTGTTCTATCTCCCAGAGAAATGGGGTCTGGCTAAATGAACCAAACATATGCTTTTGAGGGAAAAGACCTCATCTAAGCAACAAATACTCCTGGCTCTAGACCACTCAGTTGGACCTGGAGAGTTTTGATGAAGATTCAAGAACAAAAGCTCTGCCTAACAAGGCCTGTTGCCATTTCTGTGTAGACATAAGTCAAGTCTGAGACATGCTGCTAGCCTTTTTACAACATATGTGACAAAATTCCTGGAATCTGCTGCTCTCACTTTTCCAGAGGGACAGAATTTGGACTGCTTGTTTTCCTTGAGGTTTATTAGGTCCTTTGGAGAACTGACAGCACGGATAGCTTTGCTTAAAAAATTGTTTCCTTTAATCTTCACTGAGCTTTCTTGGCTTTACTGGTGCTGTTTTACAATTAACACTGGTGGATTTTGTGATGTAGAGATCACTGGCTTAACTCTGTTTCTGTTCAGATCTGCAGTAAGCCTCCCAGAAAAACCCCCTCTCCATTTCCCTTCCCCAGAGCTTGCTTATACAATGTATACAGAAATTTACCTTTTCTCACATGCATGAATTAGTCCCTTAAAAAGAGTTGACACTCACCTTGGAGAGAAAGCTAGAAGGCTTCAAGCTGCTGAGAAGAGGGAAGTCACCACAGGGTCCGCAGAGTGCAGGGAGGAAATGCACAATTTGGCCTCCACTGTGACAGGTGGACACATTGTAGGTATCCCAAGGCTCAGGTAGAATTTGCAGAGAGCCTTGGAAGTTTGGTTGTAACCCCTGGAGACATGCAGTGACAGCAAAGCAAACGGGATTGTTTATGATCTGCTTCTCTTCATTTTTTTTCATTATTGTTTTTTTATTCCTTCAAATGAGAAAGCTGGCTAGTCCTGATTGCTTCCAATGAAAATTTGTATTCTCAGATTTAAAGATCTCTTCAAAGAGCTAAAGATGTTTAGTCTTTTGGGGGTCTTTGTTGCTAAAAGCAAAACAAAAACTTCTGGCTGCATTATGTTTGTAACATGAAATGGCTGTGGTTTATTCTTAGTATAAATATATCTTTGTCTTATGGAAATAGATTTCATAACTGACTTGATTCATAACCAGAAAATAAGTAGCATTAATCATGAGGCAAAACCTTGATGTACAAATTTATTTTTTAACAATACTGAAGATATTGTAGTTTTAAATAGGGTGAACATTTCTCAGAAATTATTATTTCTTTGCTTGCTTAATCTTACACTGGGATTCTAGGGAGATGTCTTACAATTTCTGGGTATATTTCTCCACTTTAAGGGTAGTGATGATTATTAGAATAGCAACATATCTGAAATAATCCTCCTTTCAAAGAAAGGAGGAAACTTACCCACTATACCCCACTATCCACTCTAAGGTTTGTAGTGGATAATATGGGAATTTGTTTACATTTCTGGAAGAAAAGATTAAGAAAAAGCATTCCAACAGAAATGGACAGGGGATTAGACTTTCTGCTCAGTATCTAAGCTATGTGTGTCTGGTCTTTAATTGCCAGTCAGGCAGAGACATTGATCAGGAATGACATGGGCAAAACTGAGCTTGCCTTGAGGTGGAAGTTGGCTCTCTAACTTCTAGAGGTCCCTTCCATCCCTGTGGGTGCGTGATAGTTCCATGCACTATGGGCTTATCTTCCTGACAGTTGCTTCTCATTGGATATGTGTGATTTTTGTCTCCCTGTACAGAGAATAAGCTATATGCTTAACAAACTGAGGACCTATTTAGGAAGAAAAAAAAAAAAGGGAAAAGTGGGTAGATTCCCAAATCAAATGCTAATTAATTATAAAACTCTTTGATTCTGCATGGGTTTATGTTGCTCTTTTGTCCTTTTCGATGTGTATGTTCTCATGGGGCTTAGTGCTTTTCTTGTAGACACCCTGTCTCAGCCTGAGCAGTGCTTGCAGAACTGGTAGCAGCTTACTGCTGGTTGTTCTCCATGCTCAAAATCAGTCCCTGCACGTTCCCTGCTTCAGACTGTATCTTGCTCTAAAAGCAAGGCATCTTTTACTTTCCAGTGTTGCTTCCTGCAGTAATACTGAATAATCAGTTAAGTGAATTATCACTGAGTGCAGCTCACTGTTACCATCTTCACCCTGCACCTGAGATACAGACAAGAAAAAAATCAGTAAAAATGTGAATGTATTGTTTCAATTCAGTTATTTAATTGTGCAAATTCTTATTTTTTTGCTGCGGTGTCGAACAGCAGTCTCTAGGCAACACAAAAGTTTGAGTTACTTGCTGCTCTTTGACAAGGCACTTCAATCTCAGTGTTCAGAAAATGAGGTTCACATTGCTAAAGATTATGCAAACTTTATGGTTGCCAAACAATTTAAAAATCTAGCATCCCAAGTCACAGCCTTCATGCTGTCTTATTCATGGCACTAAGATCCTGCTGGGCAAAAATGAAAGAGCCATGACATGGATGCTACTGTGTTTTATTTTCCTCATACTCCTGAAAAGCACCTCTGGGGAAAAGGGTGGTATCACCATGTGTGCCATTTCTTGGGTGCCGTGTTCATTGCCAACACATTAAAGCCGAGTCACAGACTGAAGCAAAACATGGGGAATACAATTGTGCTACTATTTTTCAGTACATCTAATGTTAGACTTGCTAACAAGTCTCTTCCCAGAGTTTGCTGCTTTTCTCATTGTTAGCTACCTTCTGTTAGGTGTTTGCTATAGGAAACAGTGGTGTTAGCACAGAGCCTTGTCCTCATGTGTAACTCATGAAAGAATGCCCTTTCTGATGTAAAACTGCAGGTTCTCTTACTACTATGACTAGGGTCTGCTCAGCTGTCTCATTGAGCAGAGCTTTTTTCCCCTTGCTTCATTTCCTGTGTTCTGTTTTTTTGAGATTTCCCTGTATTTTTGTGGGTGGTCAGGGTTTGGCCCTCCTACTCCTGCAGTTAGAGCTCCTGCATGATAATGAAAAACAACTTCATAACACTTTTACTGCCTTGGGATGGAGGCAGAGATGCTGTTCTGAGGTCCATTTTGAGCATGTTTTATATACAGTTATGAAACCTAGGCTGCTAAGAAGAGTGGAGCCATCCCCAGTATAGCAGCCAACAATTTTGACTCAGTAATTTCTGTAAAACAGAGACTTATCAGACATTTTCACCTGGTTTTCTTTTTAGTATTTTAAAATTGTTTCTCCCTTGGAGAAATGTGTACAAATGGGCCCTCTCTTTCAGACTTATGCACAGAGACAGCTCTTAACACAATACAGATCACTCTATTTCACTGTGTGAAAATGTGTAGCATCCATAGGGCAGCATATTCAATAAAGCTGTTGCTTTATGGGAGTCTATTTAGACCTTTGCAGTCCATTGCTGTCCTGCTTATGAGTTACTGGGTGAACCTTGTGCTTGCCAGCAGGTTCTCTGGTGTGTCTTGCTGTCTCCCCACTAAGTGAAGTTATATTTCTGTGTGATACAGAGGTGTGGATGTTTCATGAATGGTGCTTTTCACCTGTGTATGGTGGGCTGCTGTACAAGAGAAGTCTCGGGTCCTTGGTCCCCTCTGTCGTAGGCAACCTGAATTGTGGAGCTGTGAAATGCTTAGTACAAGGTCTCTGCTCTGGCAAAACTCGAGCTTTTACAAGCTGCTTGCCAGACAATGTGTCTGTGGAGTATTTTTCATGGAGTTCTTGATCTTTTAACAGTCTTGGTAATCAAAGCCCAAAAAAGTTCCCTGCTCTCCTTAATATCTGGCTACTAAGGAACTTAATAGCTTTATTGCTTCTTTCTCCTATTATTCTGTACTGGACTGAAAGTTGCATCTTCTAGGAGTTCTGCTTTGTCTTTGATCTCACAAATAAAGCTGAGGGTAGAGGAGCCAAGACTGGGTACACTAAGAACAAAGTTAACGGGAGCAGAAGCATGTTTCTCTATTACATTCATTTCCAGATAGCCAAACAATTAGCTTCAGGACTTCAGAAAACTATTGCTGTTGTCTTCTGACACTTCAGAAGTGGCTCCACAAGAACTGTTACCATTCGAGCATTTGAAAGAAGTGTGATCTTCACTTACGGGCTGCTGATGCGTACAGTATGAAAGATGAATTTTTGGCTCAGACACTCCCCAATTTTGTAGTAGAAAATTGTGCTTGGTGCTACATTGTTTCTTTTGCTGTACATTCTGTGTTATATTTCCAATGCTTGAATCAGGGTTACAGGTTTCTAGAGTTATACGATGACAGCATAACCTTGGAACTATTTTAAGACAGTGTGGCAGGTAATAGAGGCCCCAAATTTACATTTGGTAATAAAAAAATGGCTTCAATAAAATTTAATACGGACATAGAAATATTATTATGACTTTGCAAGTCACTGCAATGGAAAAGCTCCCCTGCAAGGTTTTCTGTCCAAAGGCAGCTCTTGGCAGTGGTGGTTTCCTCACTTAGGTTAAATTTGCCATTGTAGTTTTCAGTCTTATAGGGTGATGGTAATAGGAGGAAGTGGTAGCAAAAATAAATTTGATTTTTATTGTTGGCTTAGTTTCAATAATCTAGGAAGTTATTAATAACTTCATCTACTTGAATAATTTATAAGATGCATCTCTGGTTTTTTTCACATTAATTATTTGATCATTTCCCCTGATTATTGTTGGTTTGTAATTACAGTGGTGCCTAGAGGATCAAATTAAGTGGAGGGTCTCTTACTCTGTCTGCTAAGATGGAGTTCTTTCCTAAAGAAGCTGCAATCTAAGTTGCTCTGATAAAGAGAGAAGAAAGAGATAAAACAGTTTGCTCAGGGTTATAGCAAAGTCTCTGGCAAAGCTGAGTTGTCATCTTGGAACCTTTAATGCCAAAATGACAGACTAGAGGTTTGTCTTTAATACCCAAGATGGTGGTATTTAATAGAGCTGAGAACTGTAGAAGGAGAAATAAAATCCATTTTGTGCCAATGGGAATGAATTTGTGAAGGCTTGGATGTGAGGGCTATTTTAACAGCTTTTCCTGAAGCACTTGTTGTCTGTCATAGCTTGACCCCAAGGCATGGACCAGAGGTCTCTGACTCTAGCACATGAGGCAGTTCTTAGGCTGAACTCGACAAAATTCAGTATAAATTTCAGATTCATCTGCATGCTTTCCATTGCCCTGACAAGAAAAACTGTTGAAACTGTCTAATTACATTTCAGTGGTTTTATATTGCTTACTGTAATTTGTTATCTTGATTTAACTTATGTACAGTGTTTGCCGTTGTAGCTGAAGTTTGAGAATTCAATAAATTATGAGATTGACTTATTCCCATTAAAAAAGTAATTTTGAAATAAGATTGCTCCTCTGTCATGCTATAATTGAAGACTGAAACATAATGAGAGCAAATGATTGTTCTGTGGATTTCAACAAGCCATTTAAAACAAGGGGGGAAAAAAAACTTTAAAAACCACAAACTCACTTTTTCTGTTTTAGTTTAACAGCAAATTCAGAAATATAGCTGCTCACTGAAATTGAGACAAGTGACTGTTGTATTTAAGACCAAAGAAACAGAACTGAATTAAAATATTTTATGAATAAAGTAATTTGCTTGATGATGTAGAGTATTGTTCTCTGCCTTTTAGTATTACAGACCTTTTTCAGTTTCCTGGTCCTTCAGACCAACGGAGATCCTTTGTGCATGCAGTTGGATTTTGGTGTAAGCCAGTGAACAGGGGAGATCAGTCCCAGAGGATGATTAAATCTCTGTGTCTTAGAAGGCCACGAATGAGCTGAACTTGGGTGTAGCTTTTCTTTCTCTATTAGACCACCTTAGATTAGAAAGATAATCCTCAGGACATGAGCGCTTAAGACTGAAATGTCTTATATTTGAGTTTTAGGAAAACAAGGAATAATTTCTGGGAAAATAAATATTGCACATCTAGGTTTTTTGGGTTTTTTTTAAATGAAAATTGCATGGAATCTCATAAAAATTGTTCAGGGATGAAGTGCAATGGCCAGGTACTCACTTCCTCTCTCACTATCTGAGAGAGGGTATATTTGTGGGGTTTTTTTGGTGCACATTTATTTGAAAACTTCTTAAAAACCTGCCAACAGCCAAGATTCTAAATACCACAGAATAATCCATTTCCGTGTTTCAGTGGTCCCTGACCCCTTGAAGTTCCAGTTGCAATTAGGATGATGGTCTTAAAAAGCCAACTTGTGCTTTTTTTGTGTGCACTTGTGCCAAGTTTTGTAATTTGTAGAAGAACCACCAAGCATCTATGCTGTAAGGGATTCCTGGAAGTGTTTTGCTATTGCAAAGAGATTTACTGTATGTACTAAGACAGGAGACTGTCTCATTCTTCATATGTCTCAGTGTTTGGAGGATTAAAATTAAGGCGCATGGTGTATTGTTGTGTGTATGTGTGTGGCGTGTCATTTTGATTGTGTTTTAAATACAGTGTTTTGACATGTGCACATTCCTTGGCTTATGACCAAGATTTCTTTGCTGCCTGTGGACAGATATTTGGATATGGAAGCATCAGTACTTTAGAGGGGAATAGTTACCTCATATTAGGCAGTAGTGCAGTCTCACATTCCTGTGTCCAGAATGGTATTATGGAGGTTGACCTGTGATTAGTAGGAATGCAAGAGATGCCTTGAATCCTTTGAAATAATGTTAGAGCTGTGCCAGAGTGAAAATCATTTTCTGGCTACAGGACCTGGAATCTGATCATCAGCTCCTACAACAAAATCACTCCAGTGAGCCTAAACCTTTGTGGCACCTGGGTTCTATCCCATTAAGTTTCATTGGTTTGTCAGTCACACCTTTTCAGTCTGCTTAGCTGGACAGGTATTCGCTCCATCACCCAGAGGCAAAGTGGCTGGCTGGGGATATGGTAATGAGTGACGTAATTACAGAGGTCACCAGGCAGCCTGGCTCTATATCAGGACACGTGTGACTTCTTGATTATTCCCAGGTTACCAATGTTTTAGGTCTGTTTATTTTCAGCAAAACATTATTGGTGCATGAAATTACTGCTAAAATCTCAAGAGGTTCCAGAGGAGAATGTTAATATTGTTAGGATCTTGCACTTAGGAAAGGAAGCTGGCAAAAGGTGCACAAAGGTAGGGAGGCAGGGTCTAATTATAAGCCCAATTAAAGTATCTGAAGGAATAAAAAGCATAGTCTAAGAGGTAACATAGACAAAACAGAAAACAAATCCATCTCTGCACTGTGATTTCTGTGACAGAAACCAGATTGTGCTTTGGTTTTACAAGAGCATTGAGATTCCTTAACAAGAATACTCGGGAAAAGAGAAGGATATAAAGTAAACCCATTATAGAAGTTTTTTTTGTGTAGTAATCAGAGGGGGCAGGGGGATGGGGGTGGAATTGTGTGCACACAGCAAAAGGAAATAGGTTGGTTTCTAGGCCCTCAGAGTTACCCCCAGCTCCTCTCCCAAGGCCAGCAGGGCTTTCCTGTGCTTACTCTTTCTTAGCAGAGATAATTATATATGTGTAGGACCCTGAACACTGGCTCAGCCACTGGAGCTGAGTGATGCAACTGAAGACCAGAGTTAACAGCATTGAAGGTGTCAGACATGTTTTAAATGGATTAAACAGAGTGGAAGCTGTCTGTTCATACATCTCAGCAGGTCAGGCTGAATCTTAACAAAATGTTTAATGCATGTGCTTAAATCCACTCCTCTACCACAGAGCAATGGTAGTCCATCTGTAACATTCAGTGTGTTGAGGCTTCAGTGGAGGTGCTGTGGTGACTGACTTACAGGCCCTAGGCTCACATGCTGTTTTTAGGCACACATTTTCCTTTCTCCTTGCATAACTCCTTGCTATTTACTGTGCTAGTTTAGCTGAAGTGCTGGCATCAGCCAAAATATCAGGATGTTTCCTGAGACTGAAGTTCACTGCCTCTGACAGTTTGTAGATACAGATGGGTGTTTCACAGCTGAACTCGAGTGGTAACTGAGTCCCTGTCTGTTTGGAAAAGTTGTTCAGCTAAAAAGTGCCCTGCAGCTAGATCCAGGGATTTGTTCTACTTATTTCTGTAGATGTCATAAAGGATCACTTAAACACAAGGATCCTTGTGTTTTCCTGACTTCTTAGGAGGGTTGTTTTTTAAACATTTATTTTGGTATCAGTGTTAAAAGTGGCATTGCATTTACCTGTGTTTTTATTCATTCAAATGCATTGGATTATTTATTACTATTATTATTGTTCTTAGTTATTTCTTTAGTTATCTTTTAAGCTCCGTAGTGGAAGAGATTTCTGGACTAGAATGGAAGTTATTTTCTACCTTGCTCTCAGTGAGATAATTTTTTTTCCCAGAGCTTTTATTTGTTGTTCTTGTCCCTAGCCCTAGCTATGTAGTAGCATATTCCACAGAGGAAAATAAATTGTGAAACACAAATTGCCTGCACAAAAAGTAAGATCACAGAGTGGATAGGTAAATTTCTTCAAGGGAGAGGAAAGAAAGAAAAGTGCAAAGGAAGGCTGGAGTGTAGAAAAAGATGGAGGAGGAGTTTCCTCAAGAAATGAAGGTAGTAGTCAGGCTCTTCTCCTCGGTCAGCAGTCCATAACCATCTCTTATTTTCTAGAATGTCCAGCTGCATTTAGGAAGTGGCACGTTTCACGTAAGGGTCTCCTTGTCTTGGTGAATATGCAATTCTTCAGGAGCATCCTGGTATTCTTTGGTCCTTGCCAGGTATGAGAGCTGAACATTCAATTGCTCACGTGGAGAGTTAGCACATTTAATGAGTGTTTCATAGGCTCACTTCAAACACCCCTTTGCTGAAGTATGGTCACCATGGCCAGCACAGTCACATTTCAAGCTGTGTGACTCATGGCAAACTGGGATGGAAAGGCCAAGCACTGATGCTGTTTGTAGGATTCTGTGAGACATTTAATAGAGAAACCAAAAGAGAGCCCTACTTCAGGGTAACGGGACACAGCATGGTTTAACAAAGACTTTGGTAGAATCTCTGATCCTGGACATTTTTTAATCCCTTCTGGATGTTTTTCCACAAGATGTCCTCATTCAAGTGTACTTTAATTTAGGAGAATAGTTTTCTAAAGGTCAGGAACAGTAATTGTTGAGATATTTCATGTCTTTGTTTACGTTTCTGTAGGCACTTAAGTAAATGGTTTCCGGGAATGCCAAACACAAGAAAGACACAGAGACAAGTGGAATTGTGCTGAATGAAGACCAGACTGAAAGCCACTGGAGCACAGTTCTTTGCAATAATAGCTGTGTGTACCTGACACCATAAAGTGTTTGTGTCAACCATATTCTCTCAGTTTTTCAGCTGTGAAAGAAAGCATAGATTTTTCAAGAGTTTGCAAATCAATAGTCAAGAAACATTTCCATTCAGAAACGCCAATAAAATAGCCTAACATCTACATTGTGCACAAACTGATGACCTTGGCATAAAGCCTATAACATAATAAACTTTGAAATAGGTGGGAGGAAAGTGATTCAGAATTACATGCTATTTGGAAATTATATGAGAGTGTGTCTGTATATTTCAAGAAAAATCAAAAGCTTCATGATAACTATTTAGCATTTGTAACAGCTCAGTATAAAAACAGAATCAGAGGTAACTTCTTGATTTAGCAGATTTTTTTTTGTTGCAAGCAAAACAAAAACAAAACAAAAAAATGTTGGTATATGGTTTTTATTTTTAACTGTGAAGTGCCCACATGAGGACTAGGGCTAAGCTTGGCACCTTTCTCTTTCCAGTCCTTCATATGCTGAGCAGTTGTTGGAGCAGTTGTTGCTGGTAGGGTACCCAGAACCGCAGGCTTTGGCACAGGAAATGTGCATTCTCCAAATTTTTCTGGAAATGAAAATAACAATGCAGTGCTCCTGGTAGCAGTCAAAAAATAGCATCTTTGGCTCCTGTTGAACAAGAGCATCACACAATGCTTTCTGAAAAATAAACCTCTCTCTTTCTGACCTCTTTTTTTAATGTGGCCAACCTGATCTAGCCACTGGTGCTTTTCTCAGTACATTTCTTTGATTTGGAACCAAAGTGAGGCATCCAGCTGTGATGTTTGCTTTGATGGAGGCACTGAATAGAGCAACAGGCAACCAGATAATACTGCTGTCCCTAAAGCAGGGTTCTTTCACCCAGTGTTCGAGAGCCAATCTACAAAAGGAGTCGAGATATTTGATTTAATTAGCATTCTGCAAAATAGGGTGCCAGACATCTAATGCTGCCAGCACACCTTCTAGGAAGCAGGCAGTCTTTTATCCAGAAAGGGAATAAAGAATGAATAATACAGAAAGAGGTGTCTGATCACTCACAATTGTATAACAAATTCTTTGTATGATGGTCTTGGTCAGGTTCATTGTGTTATCATTTGCATATATAAATTCCCCTGGATGTGTTTTTTAGCATTGCAGTAATCTGGGGTAACTTGAGGTTATATTTTCATCCTGTCAGCTAACACCAAGTTATTATTTAATCATATACTCAATTACAGTTTCTGCTTGAGTCTATTTGAACAATTAATTGTCAGTGAAATAAGGATTTATAATACTCTGTTCCTGGGGACTCTTCACTCTTCTGTTGCTCTTGTACATTGTTGTCATGGTTTCAAAACCAACCTGGAGTTACTGTGAACTTCCTTGTGGACTTTTAACCTCAATTCACATTGAATTCTTCCCTTTGAGACTTATGGACATATCCACAGATTATTTCTTAGAAGTCACATCCTGTGTTTGAAAAAAGCACAGTTAATTCTGTAACCAGAAAGAACACAGTAAACATAGAGTTTTTGATTTGGTGAAGATTTTGGTGCGTCAATATAGTCTTTAAGGGCCCTACAGCTGTCCATGTAGCCACCAGAGCAATGTAAGGTCCTTTTCACTTTTCTTTCCATGGCTCATCTCTCCAAGTGTGGATATAAAGTTTCCATCTTGAAAGTTGTTTACTGGCCAGGGGTAAAGGTGCTCACTGACTGAAGCACCTATGTAAAGATGATAAAATTTGCAAAAGATATTAGACAGCAAATAACCTTTTACCATTCCTTCCCTGGATATGACTTCCCCTACAATACTTCAAAAGGACTCACTCTTTCTCTGACTCGGTAAGTGAGTCTCATCAAGGCAGTCAGCAAGACATCTACCCATTTGATCTGAATTGCCAGGCAAAGCTTTGAAAAAATTTGTTGTCGTACTCTTCACCTTTTTCTAGACTGTGGCCTACAGAGGGTATGTAAATCTCGTTAAACTGAAGAAACTTTGATTTTTTTGGACATCTTTTTCCACATTAATTTCTTCATGTAACTTGTTGATAAGGATCTCATAATTTCAGTAGTTCTGAGAATGTGTTGGAGTTCTCCACCATTCTTGTGTTTTTTGCTGTTGTTTTGGTTTTTCTTTATTTGCTGTTGTTCTTGTTTAACATTTTGGTATTTCTGCCAATACGTTTTTCTTCTTCCATCAACATATTCTGACAAAACTACATTGTTATTGTAACCTCATCATTGTTCCAGTAGCAATATGTTTTTGCTAATATGTTACCAATCAGAATAGAGCTGTTTTCAATTCATGAAGGGGTGCAGTACAGCACAGCTGCAACTTTCTTCCCATTATGGGATTCTTGGATTTGAAGGCAAAAATTGTTTTTCTTTGTTGCATGATGGGATTTAAAAAACAAAGTATATTTTAATCCAAAGTAAAATAAGCATTTGTTTCTGAAACTGAGGCTATCAAGGTGTAAGAAGTGGTATGGTGGGGTATGCGTGCATGTATATATATTCACAGTTATTTGGTTTATGGCTCTTAAATCTTGTGCCAGTCCATATTTCTGAGAATGAGGCTTCTTTACTTGTAAAAAAAAGTATTTAATTCAGACTGATACTCCCCAAACAGTCCATACTGCATGGCAGTATTTATCAAGGGCTCCAATCCTTTACACGCTTCTAGTCTAATAGGGTATTGATTTGCCCTCAGTTCTTGTGCTTCTGGCTTGAGCTCACCTTGAAGTGGAGTTCACATTCCCTGCTTTGCCTGGTTTCTCTGAAGCCCATCCCCCTGAGGGATTACCACATTCAGTACTGGACCTGGGATGTCAGTCTCAGGTTCATCCAAGGTCTGGTCCATTAGTAAACAGGTTTAAGCCTTCTGTGCCATTTTCTGTGGGAGGTATAACTTGTACAGACTTTTTTAAAAAAAGTTTTTTGAGCATTTAACTTGCATCTTGATAATGGAAAGGACATTGTGCACATATATATATAAAATATATATATATATTGTGGTGCGCATATATATATTAAATATGCTCATGGGCCAGTTTAATACCTCCACTGTATATTTTGTAGGTTTCTAGAGGGGCTGCAAAGTTCTTTTTCCCACTGCTCCAAACATCAGTAATGTGACAGTACTCACAGGCCCTTACTGCTCATTATTATTGGATATGAAACTCTGCTGTCTAATAAAATCTCTATTGCTTTGTTCCCCAGCTTTATTGGAAGTACAGGATCTCCTGGGTGTGTATTGATACTTTTCCCCAGTCTCCTTCACTCATCAGAATCCTCCAGCATCACCATGTTAACATCTTCTAATTGCCCCTCATTGCCTACAAAGAGCTCATTTATTCAGGCTCAAGGTGGGGGAGGCCTTTAGGACCCCAGAACCTCTGCCTATCCTTTTGCATTCTTTGATATCAACCTCTTTAATTCTGCAATAGAAAGGTGTTCAATACAGTCTGCATATCCCCCCTCAATTAGGGTCATGAGTCAGCCTAATATTTTCTGGAAGTAGATTCGTTCCTTCTGGATATTCTGGATTCTGAGTGTAAACAGACCAAATTGACAAGTCTGAAGTACTAAATGAGACATTTACAAAGAGCTGGCAGACCCTCTGCCCCCACTGATCGCCTTAGAGGTACCTTTGTCACTGGCTGAGTATGCCCTCAAGTCTGGCATGCAACAGGGCTAAAATTTTCATTCCCTGTAGCTGTCAGTCACTTGCTTCACCCAGAGGGTGGTCTTTGTTCTGAGGAACAAAAGAGGAATTTCCAAGGTAATGGAACTGGAAAGAAAGGCAAGTGTTACTTTGGCCGTGTCTTGTTATCAAATGCTGAGCCTTGCAATACCAGGAGTGGGAATGACAGGCTTGTTTTGTTTCTTCATTCTAATCTCATTCATCATCAATGTTTTCATGGGGTATGTTTTTTGACATCTATTCTTTGGGAGTGTATACTACCCAACCCATGCATCAGGCATGAGGTATTAATCATATATCTTCAATAGCCATGTCAGTTTTTCAACATAAAATTTTAATGTTTTGTTTATGCCATGTGTATTTGGTTGTTTGTTTGGGTTTTTTTGGTAGTCTTTTTAACTAAGCTAGGCAAATGGTAGATTTTTTTCAGATCCTGTCCAAATTCTGGTAAGGAGGCTTCATTTTTGAGGGACCAAATGTATTTTCTATAGTAAATGTTCTGTATACTGACTTAGTGACGTCTTTATTCTTCTGGCACAGAGATGAAGGGGATAATTTGTTATCAAGTGCTCTGTATGCCATGTAACTTAGGAGCAATCAGTGATCAGGAATGATGGGTTACAAATCACTCTGAGGACTTGTTGATGCTTAAGATTGCATTCCCTCAGGTAGTATGTACCTGTCCTCCTCCTGGGCCGCTCACCTACACATGCCTCTGTTCCTTCTGTAAGAACTGAAAAATGCTGCTTCTTTCTGTTATCACACTTCTGAAAACTTGGAGCTTGAAGAAAACATGCTAAACAAGGGCTGAAGTAGCTTGGATGCAGATGCAACTTGCTGTATACTACGCCCCTACCTTGGAGACTGCCACATGTATTAACTAGCAATAATGAAATCCCATCTGTTAGAAGAGTTATGGCAAAGATGATTGACATGCTGCAACTGTTTTGATCTAAATAATTCAAGCATGTTGTGATGAAGCAGTGTTGAAATATCCTAATTCTTCCAGATTATCATGTCCTGTCAATAGCAATGAACTGAGACTGGCGGTGCTGGATAAATGCTTGCATTTTGGAGTCCTGTGTTAGCTGTAATTATCACTGTTGGTGATTATAACTTTATTACCCTGTGGTAATGCCTCAGGAAATCTTCTGTAGGATTTGTTGTGATGATAATTATCTTTTCCCTGGATGAGTTTCTCTTCTGCTTGGCAATGCCATTGGACAGTGAATTTCTGTATTTGAAATTCCATTCAGTCCTAATTTAGTTAAAACCAGACCACAGCTGAAGCCGTCTAAGAAATCATTCTTAGCTAGATGCTTTTCAGTGGTGTAAAGGCTGTAAAATTAACTGGACTCTTGTTCCAATGTCTGCTGATCTGAGACAGCATTGAAAACACCAACTTGCTTCCTTTTAGATCCCACAATGGAAATGATATCTGGCCCACATGGAGATGGATCTGCATGCAGTCCATCTGACACTGGGATGTTCTGCAGGAGGCTGTTTGATGCTTAGGCACCACCTCACACAAAGTGTAAGCATATAAATGGTTTAGAAACAGCCGTGGGGACTCTCATGTCTAGTTCTTCAGATCCAGTTCTCTGGCCTTTCTAGCAGTGCTACTCGTTACCAAGTGATAACGACTGTGGAGCCCATATGTTGAACTTGATTGTCATTTGCTCATCTCAAGTGTCTAATCCACACAGAAATGGTCTTCGATCTGCTTGGGGTAGTATAAGCAGGTTGAACTCCACAGTAAACTTTCTAAAGTATTGGATGTTATGGCTTTGTTCCCTGTTCTGCTTCTCTGGACAGATCAGCTGGATCCTCCACCTGAGTGGCCTCTGCTATGTTAATAATGGGGTCCTACCTTTGTGGTGCTTGACACAAATTAGCTTTTAAATGCTCTGCATTATAATAATGTGGAGTCAAAGTGCATTATAGAGTTTCTTGTGGTGGTTAGGAGGCCAGATTAAAATTCTGAATTTCATGATGAGCTGCTTAACTTTTGACATTAACAATCTCCATTTAAAAAGGGGAAATGTGTCCAAATCTGCTCTACAGCTAACACCTCAACTTTAAGCCTCAGTTTACCTTTCCCTTTTGAGGAGTTTGTATAACACTTGCAGTCTGATTTTTCTAGTGCCATCAGTGTAAATCAAGCTGTAACTACAGGCATTTTATCTGTGAATGTTATTTGCAGATAAAATAGGAGGTTTCAGGAGGTGAAACTGCTGTCATATGAGTTATATTCACCTGCCTGGAGCAGCACATAGACTATCCTAGTCAAGAGAGAGCCTTGTTCTTGGAACTGATCTACAAATAGACTTCCAAGCTAGGAAGCTTCCACATACTGTTGGCATACACTTGAACTGCACTGAAAGATGGTGTGGTACTTTATGGGCTTTACTAGCAATATTGGCATTTGCCCTTGCTTTGGCACAGATTTCTTATGGATTGCAGGTGCTTTACTTGGACTTTGTGTGGGAAATTGCTACTGAGTGATGTGTGAGTAGCCAAGGAGTGAACAACTATGTTAATTATCTTGCAGAAAAGCTACAGTATGTGAGAACCTTTGCTTTTTTTGTTCCACATAGGCTTTTTAATTTACCAGTCCTGCTATTAAGTTTCTGTATCTTCTTGATCCTAACATGTGGACAAGGGGTTTTTTGTGTAATTTGCTCCATAAAAAAAAGGGGTAGCAATTCTCAGTTGTTTCAAAGAAGTGTCACAAGGACAGAGGGTTGAGAAGGGGACTGAATGTTGTGTCTTCCCTGCTACAACAAATGAGATTTGGGCTTGGATGGGGGTATTGCTTAGCCTCTCAGAATCCAGGGCCACAGTTGGCTATATAGTTGGGCTTGAGCTTTCTGTAGTGCTTCTGCTGTTGGGGTGGGAAGTTGGAAAGGTAATGACTGGGAAAAGGTCATCTTCTAGTGTCTAACAGCTCCTGCTGCCAGAACATCCTGCCTTTTGAACTGCAGTAAAATTCAGAGCACTGTGGTTCCTGCTCTGATGCAGCTCCAGCTACTAAATTGTGAGTGGAGTAATTCAAGTTTGGACTGTGATTGGGGTAGGTTTTTTTCCTGGGGTTGTTTTCTGGAGTTGTTCACCTAGTTCTAAAGGGTGACAGGACAAAGCCTTTCAGATTACTGAATCTAGTTTGCCACTGAAAACTGATAACATTTCATTCAAATACTTGGTTTATATGTCTTGTGTCTAAATGAAGAATGTGTATATTTCTGATATTTTGAAAAATCTCATTGTTTTTAAAAACCTAGATCAAATGACTAATGCATTCTTCAAAGTAAGGAGAAACTCCTGTGGACGATTTTTCAACACTTGACACCTTCCCAGCCAATTTACTTGTTCTCAGCAGAATAAATCGAAGTAGCTTTTCTCTAGCATGACTGCTGGCTATTTCACACAGCTACCTTGATGCTCTCTAAATGGAGCCCACAGAGAAATCATTGCAACAATAGAAGAAGGGACTGAAGTTGCAGGGAGCTAATTAGTTTGCAAACATGGAGGTTGTGAAGCCTTATTTTGATCTCAGACAGATAAGTGAACTGGGTTTAGAGAACATATTTTTCCTGACGTCTGCTTGCATGCATTCTGTGGACAGAGAGGGAATGTAAGAAATCGCCAGGTGAACTTAACTGCTATCTCTGAATCTTGTCTGACAAGTATTAAGGAGTGGTCAGCTATGGGTTATTTTGAAGGAATTGTTGCAGCATTCCCTGCTAAAAATTGTGTTTCAGTGCAGCCACACCATCAATTTTTGTCATGCTTTTGCTACATCTCCTTGGATAAAAAAGCTCATTTTGGGTTTTGCCTTTGCAAATTGATGAGTGGTACGAAACAATTACCTGCAGCCTCAGAAAGGGTCTGAACTTAAAGGCATTCAGACAGTTGTTTTCTGTTCAGACTTGTGATCCCTTGGAATCTCAAAACTGTTTGGGCTATGGTGGAAGGAGAGAGGACCATGTCTTTGTTGTATTTGCATACACACTAGAGGCAACAAGGTGATGCCACTGCAGGAAATGCAGTTGTTAATATTCTGGAATGTGTTAATAGGAGTGAATAATATCAGGAGTGAGAGGTAGTTGTAGTTATTCTTCTCTACTTGACAGAAGGGTGGATGTGTTACTGGTTTAGGTATTCCTGAGACCATGGAGATTCATCTTAAGAGTCCCATGGTGATTCCTTATAATTTTCACCAAGAATTATAAGCTGTAAATGTTACCTTTAGGAAGAGAAAACTGCTTGTTCAATATATTAAAAAAACAAAACAAAAAAAAAAAAAAAAAACACTTTTCATGCATAAAGAACTTACGAGTGAAGGGCAACCTCTCTTTAAGGTTAAGCCAAGAAGTAATTAATCTAATTGGAAGCAATAGAGATCTTAGCTTGATATTAGGAAAAACTTCTTCACCTTAGGCACTGAAAGTATGGTGCCCACATGCTCTGGCAGAAGAGTTGAGTACACTGCACACAAAGAGGGACAGAGCTCACCCTATTTTATTGTGTCTCTAGGTTGGACATATCCTTCAATTCTTGGTTTATTTGATTGGCTTTTTTTTTAGAAAGTGCATAAAAAGTGAAGACTTCTGATCCTTATGGCTGTGTTTTTCTAGGACAGAACAGTGTACTGAGATCCTTACAGGACTTATATGAAACTGTACTGTATGCCACAGTTAGACTTTCTATCCTCTTGATTATTTTCTCATCATCCTTCCTGCAGAGCATTCTCAGTCACCCTTAGGAAAGGAAGATTCCTTTTTTTAAAAAAAGATAAATTAGATACAAGGGAGAGTTCTGAAAATAGGCAAAAACTCTTTTATTGTATTCACCTGTGCAATAAAATGTAAGCAAGTGTATTAAGCACTTGTACTGTTTGCCATGTAGGAGGTGGGAGCAGTGACTTGAGCTCTTTTCAGGCTTTGATTCCCCTTATGGATGAGATGTGAGTTGGACTGCTATACATCCTCTTTGGACACATAGGTGATCCCACTAGTCACTTGTACGGTGTTCATCAAAATGTTCCTATCTCAGAAAACGCAGCACTTCACTGCAGCCTGTACTCTGGCTGATAGATGTATGAAGCTGCACACTCCATAGTTCTGGATAAATGGAGTGCTTGCTTCAAAGACAAAGTGCAGGGCTCATGAACCTGTGCCTGTACAGTGTAAATAGTATTCAGTTTCTAGTCTCTGTGAGAAACCAGTTCGAAATTTTTGCTGTAGTGTCAGTGGATAAATGAGGAGTACCTTAAGGGTTCCTGCATTCTAGAGTTAAAATGCTCGTATGGAGAAAAAAGAGCATTTCACACATCTGCTTTAATTTTAAAAGATGAAAAAAAAAGACAGTCAGAACTTCTTATGTGGTTTTCTCAGGTGTGGGTTGAAGCAGCTAACATTTGTATCCTGTGCTGGGGGCCTAAGAGAAGTCATCTGCAGATAACAGTAGTTTTCTAATGAAGTGATCACAAATTACGTAACTTAGACAACTTAGATTATATCCACGCTCTGATTTATTTTCCTGGTTCAAACCCAACCTATATGTGCTTATCCATTACTTGAATTCAGTTCTGCTATGCAAAGAAAAGGCACATTTGTACTGTTGAGTCCTTGTGTGCACTGCCTTGTTTGTGAAGAGACAGCTCTGGAAAACGATTCAGTACAAGATTCCATGTGCAAGTGGTTTCAAACGAGATCTTTCAAGATGTTTCTTTTTTTCTTTTTCAAAATGGAAATCTTGTTTGGCTTTCTTTCAGGAATTCACTCCCAGCCCTTTCATCTCTTCTAATGCAAAAGCCTTAACTAAGACACTTTTGTCCCGAAATTATAAGCCCAATGTTCTTTACACTAGTTGTGCATAGGAAGGGTTGGTGGAGAGAAAGATCATCAGTGATCACTAGAAATTGCACAGTGTGTTCCACAATTGAAGACTATTTCTTTTCCACCAATGTACATTTATTTTGTTCTTCAATAAATGATATAATTACAGACGAATCACAGGAGAAATGGGTGATGTGGGTGGGAAGTGTGTGCACCTGCACTATTCCAATGTCTTGACCAAGGAGAGTGGATTCCAGAACAAGGACAAGAAGGCTGGAAGGAAAGAAGATCCTCATTTTAGGGAACTAGAAAAAGTGACTTTCTAACCAACAGTATTGTGATATGGAGACAAAAAAGATCTAAGTAGCAGGAATTAAATGCTGGGGAAAGAAATTAACCACTTAAGTCCTATGACAGCACGTGATAGTGCGAGAAAAGCCCATAAATGCCTGAAAAATTAGCTTAGACTGGAAACTGGTAGAATTTTTGATACAGCAGAGGGAGGGGAGTGAGCTTCTAAAACAGCTTCCCAGTATGTGTGTGTAAAGGGGACAACAGGCTTGCTAAACCACTTCTAAATGGAGCTAAATCACTTAATGCCACTGTGTTTACAGTGGCAGAAGGCTGGATTTGGTGAGCCATCTGAGAAGGTCAATGCAAACACTGTTCTACCTCAATACTAACATATAAACATGAAACTTATTTAATTATTAGATTTCTTCATGAGCCAGGAACCTCTTAAGTGTTTTTAGCAACCCCGTGCTGTGGTTTAGGGCCTGATACCACTGAGATTTTGCTAAAATTAACCTAAGTCTTAGTGTGTGGATGTTACCCAACCATCATGACTATGAACTAGTCTGTCCTGTGTTGAGACAGTTTCTGTTTAACAAGAACTGCCACTGTCCAATTTATAAACCTGCTTGTTGAACTGGGAATTGGGATGGCATCTTGGGTAGACTAACATCCCAGAGACTAAGCAGCTACCAGCATAATCTGTCTCTTCTCATGAGCACAAAATCCATCACAAAAAAAGCAAGCAATTTCTGATGCTTTTTTAATGAACTGTCTCAGAGGGAGAGTGAGAGAAAAGAGAGTGTTTGTTCCTAAGTTACATGACAAAAAATTGACTATAGAAAGCTCTGGATTTCTTTTGTGCTTGCTTCATAGTTTGAAATACCAGTAGGATTGCACTCTGAACCTTTCTAGCTAATACTACAGCCTCTTAAACACAAACATTGAATCTGGAAGCAGGCTTATTGCAAACACTCAGAGAGCAAAGAAGATAAACACAAGAAAATTGTTTCAGTATTTTGACAATCAAATCTGAGAGCTTTTACACATTGACTCTTGGCAGTTCAAGATGTCAGAATACTGGAAGTGAAGGGTAGTGACAGGAGGAAGAAAACAAAGTAGGAACCTAACCCCCACAGCAAAATAATAATTAAAAATCAGATCATAGAGGAAAGATGTGATTTTTCCAAGGTGCTGACACAAGAATACAAGATTTTGTGTGGTCAGGGTGCTCATGGGGCTTCATTAGGGCTTTTATGACTGCTGCTATTAACAAACCAATGGTGTGTCCACTAAAACTCAACATCAGCTGTTGAGTATCAGCATGGGAGCTATAAAAGCATAATGCTAATTTCTCCACATCTGCCTTTTCTTCTTTGTGTACAGTCCCTAATTGCAGTCTCTGGTTTTGGGTGGGTTTTTTGAGTGGTGACCTTCAGGTAGATTAAGGTTGATTTATTCACAAGATTGGCAAAGCGTGTTAAAGCTTGACAAGTTGCAGTTCCTAAGAACTCCAGTGGTAACACCGGCAAACAAAGTATTGGAGCAATAATAATCCTCAGTAGCTTTTTCATCTTTCATGCCAGTTTATATATTTTTTTTTTATTTTTTTTTCCCCAGAGGACATTTCCATGGCTGTTCCTCTGCACCCTGTTTCTATAAAAGAAAATTATATTTTCTTATTGAACAGTGTTCTGGTTACATTCCTCATATCAGTGATGCCTATTTTTTTTCATATCTCTGTGGTCATCTCTTAAATGATATGTATGTGGATATTGCTGCTTTGTGTTTTTGTGTTGTTCTGCTTCTTCTCTAGCAGAAGACAAATGATGTTTGCAACTTGGGGCTGTACCTATGTGTTCTTGTAACTCATACCTTGCTATCCATGGGATTGAATCCAGTGCAGCAGAAAAGCTGTTGATGGATGCTGAGTTGACTTCCTCAGTACCTGCTTAGATCTATGTGACCTCCTCCCACAGGGACCCAGGGAAAAAGTGGAACTGAGGTATTGAGAAGCTTAGTGGTGTGCCCAGTTTAAGTCAGCAAGGCATCCTTGTATTCTGCTCTTCTGAAAATTCTTGGTACATTAGTAGAAACAAGAACTTATGCTAAATGTGCAACCTTTAGATGCCTTTTAATAGGAGAGGACTTAAGATATCTTTTTGAGCTTTCTAACAGATTTTTGCACGTGTGACTTTCATATGCACTTTGCCCAAGGTTAACATTGAAGTTAAAGCAGAGGGTGAATCTGTGAATCTCAACATCTGTGCTTCTCAAACATGTGCATGCTTGCACATGTGAAAACAAATGGACAAGCTCTGGTTTGTCAGCTTCTCTGCTCTTAAAACTGCATGACACAGGCTCACACTTGAAATCAGGAAGAATTCCTTCATGGAAAGGTTGCTAAGTGTTGGAATGGATTGCCCATGGAGGTGTTCAAGAAATGGGTGGATGTAGCACTCAGTGCAGTTGTCTGGTGACAAGGTGGTGATGGGTCAAAGGTTGGACTGGATGATCCTGGAGGTCTTTTCCAGCCTAAATGATTCTGTAACTCTGCGTCTTGGCGGGCTTTAGACTTGGGCCTGGCAGCAGGCAGTGGTGTTTACCCAGAGCTGCTGATGGCACTATGTGAAATTGCAGGTCAGTTGAGGAAAATTGCTGAAGCTCACATTACAGTAAAGGCTGAAGAATTGCTTCTGCCACTGCAGCTATTTTCCTTTTTGGATTGTCAGGTGTTTACTCTTGCAGACTGAAAAACGGAACACTAAGCACCTCCAGAAAATACCTTAGCCTGGATGCTGGATCTGACCATGTGGGTGCAAAAGGAAGGATTTCTAACTGAATGGTTTGTCCTGTTGCTAAATCCAGATTGCTTCTTTAAAGAAGAAGGACTTTGCATGAAGGAAGAAATTAAACATCAATGCAGTTGATGAATACAGTAGTATTCTTTCCTGTTAAATTTTACAGAATGTGGAGCTCTTTGTGGAAGAACATAGTTTTTTCTCTTGGTGATGTAGAACTGTTTTTTAAAGTGAGCTCTGTCTTTACAAGAGCTCAGTACTGTTCATATGACAGTCCTTTTTGTAATAAGATTTCCTCTTCCACTTCTCACTGTGTGGGAAGAGGGCTCTGCGTGCCATACTTATCATTAAATAAAGATTGTGAACATACTACTCAGTATGTTGCTGCTATTATAAGCAGTGACAAAACTAGGCATCAAGTGTGACGTCAAGAGTTTCAATTAGTCATGCTGGTGAGTTACTTTTTGGAAGAAGCTGTTTAATGGCCTCTGTGGAAGTGATCTTGGACCATTTCCTTATAGGTGGGTGACTCATGCTCAGTATGAAGTGCTGTTGCTCTGTGGGCTTGTATTTCAGGACTTGGAAATTGAGACAAATAAGGCAAGTTTAAATGACTGGTATTCCTGCTTGTACATGCAAGGCCTTCAGCCCACAAATCACCTTGGAAACCACAGTACCTCAGGCCTACCAGCCAGAGTGTGTGTAACAGCACAGCAAGTAGTCTTGGAGATTGTAGGGGAGGCTTCCAATCTTTGTGAGCTGAAGAAGCTTAGCTCTAGAGAACAGACTTCTTATGGTGCCAGCATGATAAGAACCTCTTGTTATGTGTTGATAACATAGTCCTGTGTTTTTTCCGTCTTCTGAATCTAGTCTGACTAAGTTCTGGCCCTTTTTGAAGGTTTCCCAGGGTAGATCTGAAGTACCAGACCAACCTCATTCTGCCTCCATCTTAGGGTCCCTTAGGGTCCCTTTGTCATGGTAACTAGCGGTACATGATATTTATGTTACTTTTCTGTCGCTGGGCAACTAAAAGGGGATGATGATTCTAGAGTGTGGGAAAGGACATAGTGGTGCCATCATCAAGCAATAAGTGAGATAAATACCATGTTGCTAATGTGTACAAAGAATCAGCAAGGCTCTTCTGTGTGATTGAAACTAAATTGTGTGTTGAGGCAAGCACACTCACTTCTTGAGGTTATGCTGAAATTTCATGTACTGCTGTTTCAGAGAACTGCAGTTTAAGGTAGCTCTATTTGCCTCATTGCCTTGGGTTATGTGTTGTGTTTTGTTACCAGATAGAAAAGCCCTTGGGAGGCAGCAGGGAGTAGCAACAGCAGCTGCTGCTCATAGGAGAACAGAGCGATTTCTTGTTCAGCTTTTATTCCTGGCATGACTGAGAGAGGGCAAAGAGAGAATTCTGAAGGGTTTGGGAGGTGGCTAAAGGGAAGAGGAAGCCTTCACAGTTAGTAGATGCTGTTACTGTTGTCCTAGAGGTGTGGAACTTCTACCCATCCTCCTACTTGAGTAGTTACAGGGAAGTAACTGTTCCTGATGTTTCAGCTGAGGGACTGTAAAGCATGTGCACACCCTGGAGTTATTTGGAGGGAAGGAGGCTGTGGTATGAGTCTCTACAGTTAACACTTAGTACTGATATCTATAGAAGCCTATTGGCTGGATAAAAACATATGGTGAGGTCAGCAAGAAGGTAGTGGGACCTATAGTGCCTGCTGTAGGAGGGAAAACTGTGAGTGGGTAAAGGCCTAATTGTGTAAATGATCATCTGAGAATGCTGGAGAAGAACCCCAAAGACTTGGAGGGGGGCATTGTCATGGAATACTGCCTGCACATTTGTGTGTCCTGTCATTTGCATAGCACAACAATTAGGGATCCCAAGATGTATTAGATGAAATTTGGTTCTATAATACCTGTCACTTCACAAAGATTATACTTTTTTTTCTTAATTAATTCATCCTTCTTTTGTTTGTTTCTATGTAGACAGCTAAAATGAGATCCTGTTGGTTAGTTATACTGAAGCCATCTTCAGGTGGCTCCTACTCCACCTCTTCTGGTTCATCCATTTATAGTAATAGTAGAGAATTTCTGTGCTTTTTATTTCAGCAAAAATTAAGCAAGCTTGTTGTTTTGAAATACTGGGAAATACTACCTTAAATATGTGGCTAAGTCCTTAGAATAGATTAAGAGTCTGATGTTTCTAATAATAATAAATTACTGAGGCTGCATTTTCTGCTTGGTAACTGACTGGAAGGCAACAAGATTACTTTCAGTGTTTAGCTTCAAATATTAGTTTTCTCTTCCTTAAATTGCATTAGTTATATCTAATTATAGGTACAGTTTGCGGTAATCAATTTGAAGCATAACGATGTGAGTTGCCTCTCTCTATAAAGAATATATTTTGACTTGGAACATTAGAGGTATTCTGAATGCTGTGTGATTTTCATTTATGATTTGATTACACAGGTAATTGAAATGTGACAGACTCTGATAACATTTTGTTGGAACAAATTGGTGAGTTCAACTTTTTTCTCAGATATATTTTTTTTGCCTTTATAGGCAAAAGGAATGAGAGTTTTTAGCTGCTTGACATACAGATTCGTATGAGGAATTTAATCTTTTTGCACTGGGTCTTAATTTTTCTTTTCACTATGATGTTTATTGGAAGAAAAAAACCCAAACAAATAAACCTCAATTTCCCCAGCTAATAAATCCAGCAACAGAGCTGTTGCTGCCCACTGACAGTATACCAGAATTAAGTGTTTAGCAACTTACATGTAGATTATAATGAACTTACGTCAGCTGAAAACTGTGCCATTGCAATTATGATATGGTAGTATTCACAAATAAGATATCTAGTAATTCTTGGCTGTGATGAATTGTAAACCTCTGCAGGCACCTAAAGACTCCAGAGCTGTACAATATTCAGTATACAGCTGTAAATGCTGTTGCAGCTTTTTCTGATGAAACAGAATGACCAAGCTTATGTGAAATGTCAGTTGAAGTAAGTCTTTTTTACTTCCATCTTAGAATATGTCTGGGGACAGATTGGGCGACTACACACAAGTCAGCTCACAAAACCTTTATTCAGAAAAAACCTATTCAAAATAATTCAAATGCTTTATATGCAGAAGATATTACAAGCAATTAGATTGTACCTAGCCAAATTTTTGCCTTGAGTAACCTAATTTCAGACTCGAGTCATGTAAATGTGTACACACCTAGATTTACTTCTGAGTACATTCACTGCAGCAGGTTGTTGCTTAACAATGAACTAAAGTGTGTGCATAAATCCACTCATTGGGCCTTAAATATGTTGTAATAAATTGGTTTGTTGGAATGGGTAAAAACAAACAAAACCAGGCCAACCAGGAACTGTTGTTTCCCTTTGGTGGAGAATCTAAGGATAGAGAGGGAGAGTAAAGGAGAGCTGTTCTTTACTTGCTGATAAGAAAAACTTGACTCTGAAACTTCCTACAGAATATATTAATTCAGGACTACCACCCATATTATTATGGGTAGTATTAAAGTGTTTCACTGGGAAAATGTCTAAAATTGACTTTACATAATGTATTTATAGATTTGTGTATAGATGTGTGTGAAAATACACTCTACAAGCATGAGTGCCATACCATATGTAATATTACAGGTCTTCTTCTAATGTCATGATTTGCAGTTTTTTATTCTTTCTTCTGTTATTTGTAGATTGCTAGCATTTCTCCATGGGAGATGTGGATCCCCATGTATAGTAGATTTAAGCTCTTTAAAACCAAGTCTGCTCTTCCTAGTGGATTTTGGAATTGTCACAGATTTACAGAGAGTCATAAAGTTGGTAGCAGCTTTGAATTCCACGTAGACATTTTGCTAGTGGCTTAATTCTTTCAATTCATTATCAGCAGTGTTGAAAAACAGGAAAACAGTCCTGATAATATTTTGGGGAGGGGTGTGTATATTGTTCTGTGTGAGTAGGCTTAATGTGAGGAAGTTCCAGGACGAGGTAGAAAGGCTGCCTTGAGTTACCTGTTGAAAGAGAATGAACTGTGGGCTGTTCCTGAGGTTCTGTGTGTGCTGGCTGATTCTCATCACCCTTCCTTGGAGCTGAAGTTTGCCTGGCTCCTTTCATAAAGTGTCCTTCCAGTGCCACCTCTTGGTAGGTTCACTCGCTGACTTTGCTGCGGAACTAATTCCACGAGTGAGGAGGTCAGCACACCCTGCACACAGAAAAAGCCTCTGTACCCTGAGCTGCCTGCCGTGCAAGCACTAACCTCATCTGGTACCAGGACTCCACATTTATTAGCTGAAAATACTGTTGTTCTCATAAAAAGGAGCAGTTGGCTGATGTACTGCTGCTGGGTTTAAGGCATGTTGCTACAAAAGTTTGCATGCATTTGGGTTTAGCCCAGTAAATAAAAAGCTGTAATGTAATATTTTCCAACAGGTTTTTGACAATTCAGTGTGTCTCATTGCCTGGATTATAGTGCTGAGTGGTTAGCAGTTTTTACAGCTGGTGTGAAAGGAGTAGTGCTTTTGGTGCACCAGGGGTTGCATAACCTTATGTGCTCTGAGGAGTAAAATTAAGCAGCATGTCCTTTCTGGACTTCTTCTTCCTGCTTCTCCCAAGATATCCCTACTTCTTCGGGTTTCAGGGAGGAATATTTTAAGGTGGATAATGGCGGTGCAAATTCAGCTTTTTGAAACAGAATCCAAGAAGGAAAGAACAAAATAATGTATGTACCTAACACCAACACTCCAGATATTTTAGTTTATTCACTCTGCCTCCATTTTATCCCCTTCTTCTTTCTTAGGCTGCTGTCTGGGATTTTCTGTTAATTTCCATAGCAGCATAACTGGTAAATATGCAGGTGAACACTGTGTGCCCTCTAGCCCTTGCATGTGTGGGCACACTTTGGCAAAGCAGAGCCCCTCCTGTCAATTTTGACTTTTGGTCAGTTTGTTAACATCTCTTCTTTATGGAGATATTATCAGTGGTTATATTGCTATAATCAATAGCTCCCTTACCCTTTAGTTTGTTACAGATTGTACTGAAAAGGGCTGAGAAAAGCCAGAGATGAAGAAACAGTTTTGGAGAACACTCCATAAAGATGATCGTCTAATCTAATAATATAGACTGAACAGAAGAAGAAAAATTGAAAAGTTTTATTCAAATATCAAACAGTGCCAAAGAAAGCATTCTGCAAAAGTGTTCTGCAAGGATAATTAGGAAAGAAAACCACTTGTAACTGTACATAATCAAATGCAAAAGGGAGCATTTGCATTAGCACAGAAGGTGAAAACATTAGTTTTTCTTTCAAGTTTACTCCTAATGAAGTAACTGACAACTGAGCCCAAAAGTCCTACTGCCGATCTCTTACTAATTTTAATAGCAGGTACTTAATGTTTAATTAATTCAGTATTTCCTGTTGTTCTCCATCCATATGTTTTGAAATCTCTTCATATTGATTGTTGTTTTGTGGCATACACAAGCATCCTCATTTTCTCTTTGTGCCACAGGCAGGGAGGATCCACTGGCAAGGCACTGGACTCTAGGTATATGGAAAATTATATTTCTCTGTTGTTTCTCTTAAAAATGTTTCTTGTTTCTCTTGAAAATCAAGATTGTGCTGTTTGATATTCTAAGCTGACTGTCCTATTAAAAAAAAAAAAAAAATCACTAAGCTTTGGGTAAATGTTACTAGGCCAGAAAGAAAAGTTGAAACATTTGAAGCTCTTAGATTTATCAGTAGGACATTCTCGTGGGACACAATAGACTGCACTACTTGAAATGTGGTGTTTTTATAGAAGTTAATTCTTCTTGGGATCAAAATGGAGTTAATTGCATTGTGTGTGAGTCAGAGAAAAGATGTTTCTTGTAGGTCTCTGCATGATGGTTTTGTTTGAGTAGTTCAAAATTTGGAGTTTTGTTGGCTCACTCTATGGGTGAAGCAAGTTGTGTTTTTCACTGTAAAAAAAGTGGGCAGTAAAACAGTTTTCCTAAACTGTTGCTTAAGCATGACTGCTTTATATTGCTGCACTATATAGTAGCTTTATAGTCATTCTGTATTTATTCCTACTAATTTTAGATTTTTCCAAGTAGATTGGAGTGTTTCTGAAGTACCCAAACCTGAGTAAGAGGTGCTTGTAACAAGGCTTGAATTCTGAGTACAACCCCTTCAATATTGGATGGAAATCTTGGTCCAGCTGAAGCTGATGCAATTACCACCTCTCTTTTTCCTTGAAACCAGCTTTTCCAGCCCTTCTGCTGTGTCCAGAGTGCCAGCATATGCCTCTGTGTACAGTAATTAATGTTCTACTAATAGGAATTATCTGCATTAAAGCAACCAAAGGAGAAACTAAAATCAGGCATTGATTTGCTGTCACATTCAAATTTCTGGGAGAATTAACTTGATCCAGAAAAATTTTTATTAGGGTTTAAGGAGGATATTTTTGTGTCTCAGTTCCATCTGTTTTGCCTTGTGTATAAGGCCTGAATGGTTGATATGGCCAGCTGCCTGTGCCCATTGTAAAATCAACCTGACAAGAGTCCTTGATGCCCTTCTTTGTAATTACGTTGTTCTCAGAAGCACAGCACAGCTGATCTTGGTCAAATGTGATGATTTGTCCCATAGCATATTTTACAGGCAAGTGATTACAATGTAAGTACTGTGTTGCAACTTGAAATGGGCAATAATACTAAAATTATTATTTGTGTGTAGTAATAACTCAGATATATTGAAATCTGCCCGAATAACTTCTATAATTTTGTGTCATATATGTATTTGCCCCTTTTACAATTTTTGCTTATAGACCACAGAAGTTTTAATAGGATGTGGGAATCCCCCAAGGCCTCATTCGTCACAGGTTGGTCTGTAAAGGTTCTCTTCTCTTGGTTTGATTAGTGGATGGGAGGACAAGGGTTCTTGGAGTGGTTAGAAGCATGCACCTTTACTGCCTTGCAGAGATGCACCCTGGCCTTGTGAAAAACTACTGTGGAAGACCTGAGTGTTCTGAAATGTGGCATGGTTTAGTGTTAGATTGCAAGTAAGATTAAGACACTAGGTTTGATAGTGATATTCTGATGCATTGGAAAATTGGCATGGCACTGTAACAAAACTGACTGAACTAAAGTAGTTCTTGATGTGAGATGGTACTTCTACTGTGAAAGCACACACACACACCCCCCACCCCCCCCATTATTAATGCAAGTGGTACACTGATTTTTCAATGCAGTCAAAGCAGTAGGGAGTTTTAACAACTTTCAGGATAAGTGAAGCACTGCAAGGTCATTTTCTCCCTGTTTACACTCCAGACTCATATTGAGGCATGCTGAAGAACAGCTGGAAAAGAGCTGTAATACAGGAAAAGACATCCTCCTTTTTTCCTTGCCCTAGGAATTGACCCATCAGTTTTCTGCTGATGGTGACAGCAGATGGTCACAACTGATACTGCAGGGATCAGGGAAAACGTTCAGTCACCAAGAGTCAGACTGATCTCTCCCAGTATTGGTCACATCATCTCAGCTAACAGTCAGTGCTCTTTCTGTGACTGATGGAGTTTTCTCTTAGTGCAAAACACATCCAAAGTGGATGAACTTAGCTGGCTTTTGGTGACACCTCCTTGGTTCCTAATAGGAAGTTTTTAAGTGTCCCAGACAGGATAGTTCCATCTGACAGCAGTCAGGTGGTCCTCTGGAGGGGATGTGTATCAAAATTAACTGTTGGCTCCAGGAGTTGCTGGGAAGAGGTAAGGAAAATAGAGGGTGAATTAAATAACAGATAACTGAATAATGCATTTGCTTAGCTTCGTAAGAGCTTGATCACTCTCTCCTTTTGCATTTACATGTTACCTGAGACTTGAGCATTATTTACAGCTTTATTCCATGCTGGCTTATTTCATCTGCTCATTATTCCAAATAAGAACTTTCTGTAAGTCTCTATCACAGGTGAAGAAATCTAAATAAATTAAGCCTATCTGCAAACAGAGTTTCTGCTGTATTTCTTATGAACAAATAGACAAATGTTAGGAAGAATATTCTCAGCTCTCTGCTGTGTCAATGTGTCAAATTTCATCAGGATTAACTTCAACCCCTGGGTATCTGCATATCTTTCTTCACAAACATTTATGATTTTCTGGCACTGGTTACCCTGTCCTGACCAACAGAGAGACTTTTATGCTGAGAGGAGTTACACAGATTGAGCAGAAGCATTAGCACAGCAATTTGAAGTGATTGATATGTGCAGTGCCTTGTCTGCAAAGCTAGTTAGTTTGCTACTTTTGACAAGGCAATTTAACAATAGAAAATTGTTGATAGTGATCAAAACAGATTGCTGTGTAGAGATGGTGGGTTTTTCAAATGGAATCTAAGCTTTGTAAGCCTCCTAGTTCTGCCAAAAGCTATTTACCTTAAGTTACCCAAGTTCTTAAATTACTTAAATGCTTTGGAAATACTGTCTCTAAAAAGGGGCTCCAGAGAATCACAAAACCTAGATTTCATTTAATTGTCACAAGGTAAGAGTCTAAAAATTGCCCAAGTAGGAATAGGATTTGTGCATTCATACATCTTTGAAGTCTGGCTCTAGAACTTCAAAGGCTGACTGTGGAAGTGAACTCCAAAGATAGAGGTGTGCTTTGATATTTCGTCTTCAGATTTACTGTTTAAACTAATGGATTTGCTATACAAATAGAAAATTGTGGTGTCTTCTAGATTGACAATTTCCTTTTGAAGATCACTTTGTTTTCCCTGTGTCAGTCCTGAGCTGCATGGAGCCTCTGGTTGGCTTGTGCCATTCTGATGTGTAACAGTGGAGCTCTTCACCTGAGGTGCATTTCCTTCTGCCAGCCCTCAGCTGCTCTGCTCTTTGTAGCTTTCTGTACTTGTGTTATTGCTTGCATCACAGTGGTGCTCACACACTCCAGCTATGCTTAGCCTGCTTGTTGTCGTTCAGCTTGATGCTGAATGAGAGGTCTAAAGGGATAAGAGGTAGGGACAAAGAGGCAGGAGCACTTGGAAGGACCTATCCGGGAATATGGTTTCAACGCCTTTGTTCATCTTTTTTTAGTTTAACTAGGGATGTGAAGGCCATGTCCATTGGCCTGGGTGGTGCTTCTTTGGATTAGCTCCAACTTCTGTCATCTGCTCTGGGAAATGTGTAATGGCACTAAAACAGCATGAAGAGGGGATAGCAGCCACGGTACTTGGCATTTCTACAGTTTTCTCAGCTATGTTGAGCTTCTGTCAACAAATGACTACATTTTTATCATTGTTGTTCAGCTTCAGGTCGTTCCCATGATCTCTTTTTACATGAAAAAGGAAAATAAGTTTCTCCAAAAAATTGAACTGATGAAATCCAGTTTATGACAGTAGTCTGGCTTCCTTAGAGCAGCAGCTCTCTTATCAGGATCACAGCCTGAGGAGCTCCACAGCCCCTTTGTTTTTATGGTAATAAGATTCTTTCATCCCAGAATCCAAAATGCTGTTGGAAGATATTTAATATTCTAGCCATCCCATGTGTCAAACAAACATTCGGGCTGTATCTAAGGTGGAAAACAGAATTACATTTTTCTTCCTCCTCTGTATGGCTGCCTGTTGGTGAAAGGATTTCCCTGAGCCCGACTACTGTGGGGAAAGGTAAAGTTACATCTTGGCAGCCACAGGAAAACCTAAATTTGTTATACATGGCAGAGATGCTGCAGAACAAGTAAGGATAGCAGCAGATTCTGGAAGCCACTTTATGAATGATGAAGATATGGGTGATGCTGGAGGAATGTTCCAAAGAATCCGGAATTGACTGTGAGCCTCTTGCCATAAATTACCCTGGAAAATCCCATTTGCAAAGTGATTTTAGAAAACAGGATGGTTAGAGGAGCTCTGAATGTCAAGCATGATTTCTTGCCCAAAGCAAGATTGTCTCATGCAATATGGTGCAATCTATGTACCTGTCTTTTACAGACCTGATTATGAGGGTAACTGATATCTTTTTTTTTTGTCTTTAAAATCATAGCCTTCCTCACCAACATAGTGAGATAAGAGACAATGTGCAGACAATATGCCATATATTTTTTTGCTGGGTGAGAAGAAAAAGCAAGATGTTCAGAAGACATATTATTTAATTTTTAAAAAGGTAGTTAAATATATAAATCTTTCCTCATAAATTCTCCCTGAATGGTCCTAGTTGGAAATTTATCACATAGAAGTACTTTAGTTTCACAATTCATTTTTTTCTACTTTACATCTTTAAGTTGAAGATTGATGCCTGATTAAAACATTTTTCCCATACCAGAGAAATTTCCAATTAAAAAAATCCTCAGCAAAAAGGAACATGTCAAGTGAGAAAAATCACAGGTACCTGCTCTGTGGGTTTTCTACCAGATACTGACACCTGAGCTCTTTGTAGACTGCAAGAATAATTACAGTGCATTTGCATAGGCTGGTGCTGATATCCTGCAAAAGAAATGCAGGAAAGGATTAGCATGCTTATTCAAATACCTTGCATATTATACAGTGGATTCTTGAACTAATTGTCTCCTTTCTGCCCCCACCATGTCCCCCAGATCCCATTTTTATTGTTGAATAATGTTTCTAGGTTGAAAATTTTAGATAGAAACTGACTATATTGGAATTTGTGGAAGGAACCAAGAAGAAACAAAAGCAGTTTCCTAAGTAAATATTGGCTCTGCCTGACTTTTTGTAAGCGCTCTGTGAGAGTGGGACGTGTGTATATCACAAGCTAAACAATATTTTCAGCTGGTTGAGGCCAGTCACGATTCTCCAGCTAGGATGAAACACCAACCTACAGTTTGGAGGGGTTTTTTCCTAAAATGACATCTAGAAACACTAGCTGAGCACTAGTACCTGAGTATTCAGTTCTGTACACAAAGAAAACACATTCATCATATAACCTAGAGGAAGAAGAGCCTTGTCCTACCAACTGCATCTTCTGCCATTTCATTCCATATGTTCTTTTGTTTCACTGGGAAGAAGTAAAGGGAAAGGTGAAGGGAAAGGATTTCCCTGCAAAGGGAAAATCAAGGAGAGCTGTAACTGTTTGCAGGCTTATAAAAGCCTGCTGCACTGACAGGACAAGCAGTGATAAGGGTGAACTTCAGAAAGGATGATTTAGATAAGATGTGTTAGGTGAAACACTATAACAATAAGACTGGTATAAGCTTGTGCTGCCTGGATATGATGCAGAGTCTCAAGTAGCAGAGATACTGTAGGAAAAGCCTGGACATGCTTTTGCACAGGATAAAGATGACTCTAGGCATTCTTCTAAGGTGCTTTCCTGTCCTGTGTCTCTGCCTTTCTGTACCTTCAAGGAGATGATTTCCTCTCAGAATCATTGATTTATTAGTGGACAGAGCACTAATGGGTGCATACAAGTGCCTGTGTTTTCTTTCCAGTTTTATTGCTAGCCTGATGCATGACTTCTTGAGGCTGCTGATCAGGGAGACGGCAACAATCTTCTCATGTGTCTTTGTTACAGGGGCAGGACACTGCAAAATCCCTCAAATGTTAGAAATGTCCCTGTCTTTTTATGGTAATCACCTCTTTCAGTAAACAACTGTGTGCTTGAAGCAATTCTGCAAGCTTATGCACTGTATTTCAAAAAGAAAATTTTTTTGTTAGTTATTTCTATTATTGTAGCGTCTACTGTATTACTTTTATTTATTGCAACTTATTTCTGGGTACTAAAACTGCCTTGTTACTTTGCTCAAGAGGCAACACAAAATAAATAAATGAATAAATTATTTACCCAGCTTTGGTGTGAATTACACCCCTTTCACTGTAAAGTTATGCATTGCAGAAGTTATTTTTGATCCTGCAGATTGAAGGGGTTTTAAGATTATGGACTAATCTTCTGGAAGTGCTCATACCTGCTCTTGATCAGAGCAAGGGAGAAGAGCTTCCCCATCGAGAACAAAGGGAGCTGTGAGGTGCTGAAGAGTTTTGAAACTTCATCCATACAGCTTTAGACTGTGCATTTTGTTAAGGATTCTCTCTGAAGGTTACAGTAGAAAGACTTGGTTTCAGCAGGCAATAACACCAAGGGGTTTGAATGATGCTTATTTTTCCTCAATTGGGCAAACTAGGGCATACTGGAAAGTATGACTCCAAGAATCCAGGACCTGAAGGGCAATTTTGTTTCCAGCCTGAAAATTTGCCACTGCTGCTTAGTATAGGCCTGCTGCATTCACACCTATTTTTAAGCTCCAGCCTTCCACATATTTATCTCTCCCTCAGTATTTGCACTCTGACATGACAAGGGCTTTGCCTGCTTTACTAGTGAAGCCTACTTTCAGTTCTTGGTCTCTCTCATTTCTAGAGTCTTTCTTTACAGAAACTCTTGGGGCTGACTTTTCAGAAATACTGATCTCTTCACTCTGCTTTCCTACCAATAAAGTCTTGTGCTGAAGCAGTAAATGCTTTTCAACACGTACTTTCCTGTGAGAAAGTTGAATGGTTACGGTTTAAAAGCAGATATCTGCATTTCTTTGTTTCCTGTTAATGTCACAGTATCAAAGTGCTTCAGTATAGACTCTCATATCTCTGAAAAGCAGAAAAGTATTTCTATATATCTAGTTTGCAGAAGAGATGTAGTACAGACATGGTATTGCATGACATTTTACTTAAGCAGAAATAAGTACTATCAATATGGTCTATATTAAACAACTTATAATGAAAGTGTAAATCTAAGATTGTTGGGTAGGGGCTTGGATGAGTTAGTCCTTGGCTCTGCCTGTATGACATTTTCATCAAACAAAGCTAAAATCAATACTGATACTATCTACAGATGACATTAAGGCTAAAGGAATAGCAAATAAAAAAGAAGTGGCAATCATAGCAGTCTGCGTGCAGCTTATTCCAAATCTGCAAACATTGTACGTTCCAGCACGATCTTGTGGAAAGGTGCAAAATGGTCCCTCTATGTGCATGGGTGGGGGCTCTGTCCTAGGACTTCAGGTCTCCAGAAAGTAGCTAGGGACTCTGATGGGTGATGAATGGGATATTGAATGGTAAGTACCTTACACTGCTTATGAGTCAAGATACTTACATGAATTCCAAATTTATAAAGATCAATTGCACCCTTGGAGTACAGGTTTATACTGTGCTTTATTGCTGTTAGGACCACTGCTGGAATGCATCTTCGATTTTCATGTTGATAGCTAAAAATCAGTGAGAAAATTGAGGAAAACTGGGAGGAAGATAATTGAAGACCTGAAAATCAAGCCATTATTTAAAAGCATACTTGGTTATGAATTATATTTCCTCAAAGAAAACCTGGATCAATCTGATCACAGTCTAGCAATGTGTCCTTGAATGTTTGAGAAATACAGTAACAGGTGTCCAGCCTTCAAGCAAAGGAGCAACAACATACAGTAATGAAAAGTTGAAAGCACTGCTCCGTTTTGAATGATCAAGATAATTAATGACTGAAATATTCAAGCGTAATTACAGATTCACTCCACACTGAAGATTAAATAAGGAAGCTCTGCTAGTGTATGTCATACCAGAGTGGAAATTAGAAGGTAGAATTGGTTACAGATGACTGTAACATCTGAGTCATGGGTGCAGTACTTATCAAGTAGCCCCCCAGCTGCAGCTGCTCAATTTTATTTTCTTTCCTTATTTTTTGAGCCTCCTGGATGTAAAATGCAACAGGCTATTTCCAGCCCTACAAAACTGGACTTATCTCAGTGCCCTCAAGACTGGAAGCTGCCGTGGTCTGCCATATCTGCTTCTTAAAAAAACAAGATAACAGCTAGAAATATGGGGAACTCTAGTAGGGAACTAGGAGGCACCCCCTTTCTGCACTGAAACCAAATTTACCTGTATACAAGATTTAGGGGATTGCTATGTGAGTAGCTTGGTACCATCCTCTTTCCTATTCATTCACACCCTCTTTTCTCAAAATTCATTCAAACCTGAAGAATAAAATATCATTGCTAATGCTTATTTCATTGCATCTAGGACTGAAGCCACCAATTTCAATAAAATATATCCAGAAGGGCACTGTGTCATTTTCCTGAGCATTGCAGTAGACATATTAAAATGTATATGCTAATTGAATGTAGGGAAGCAGGATTTGAAGGTTATGAGCTCTCTGTTGCTTTTCCTAGCTATTCAGTATTTCCATTATTTTCATGTCAGTTCCCTGCCAACTTCTTTTCTGTCTCAAGTAATCATATTCAGTATTAGATTGTAGGATAGCAATAATAATAATAATAAAATACTTTCTGAATATTTTAAACAGCATGGCATATATCCATGCTCAAAAAATTCTTTCAATATGACCATGATCTCATTTCCTTCCTGTTCTTTCACCATCACACATGCACTGAAGTGAGGGACAGTCATTGCCAAGTTCTGAATCGCATGAGATCCAAGGGGTATTTTCACTTCTTTCATCAACCAGGCTGAAGTGTTCATTGCAACTACAGTAAGGTCCAATAATGTGCACATTGATGAGAAAACTGCAGAGCAAACAGAAGTACGGCAGCTCTTTGTGTTTGAGATTCAGCAGGCACACAAAGCTGAAAGCGTCTCTTCTGCTTTGACATTATCTACAGGTTCAATCTACAATATGCTGATTCTATCATAATACAGAAAATTGGTTAATTCCCTCTGGAAATTTACAATAAAAATAATTCTCTCCTTGAACTGCTCTTGCTTCTTCCTTTGATTGGATGATGCTATCGCCTTCATTCTTAAGTGGGGGACAAAGATAGCATTTATGTAGCCAAGTATGTGCATTTATATAAAATCTGCACACTTTATGCACATACTTTACACTTTCTCTAAAACTATTGGCAAGTGAAGATAATTAATCAAACTTATTTCCAAGTCACTAGGACGTGTGCAAAAAATTACATCAATTGCAGTTGTTATCAAATTGCTTATTTTTTTTTCCCCTCCCCACAACTTGGCTGCTTCTTTTCTTTTGAGCATAGTCCTCATCCAGGATGTCTAATTAAGCACTGGAATTACAGGTCACCATGTCAGCTGATACAGAGATTTTATTATCCCAATAGGAGCCATTTTGCATGTTAAATGGATGCATTTTATTCATTCATGTATGGGAGACAAGAAAGCTCAGCAACACCAAAAACAACCTAATTTGAAGTTTACATGTTTCTGCAGAACACAAATTAGCCAGAAGCTAAGAATGAGACAGACACTGTTTTGGCAGAGAATGTAATTAAGCACCAGCACAACCTGACTGTAATGTGGATGAAATCTCTGAACTTTATAAAGTAGCTGCTAAGGATCTGACAGACATCATGAGCTAATCTGGCACTTAGGAGGTGGGGACCATGGTTGGTGGCATGTAGAAAGATCAGATGAAGGAGATGGTGATCACCTTCTTCTGGCTTCTAATCTCAGACACTGTGCATTTTCTGAATTTTTATGTGTTTATAGGTGTGTGCTGGAAAGTCATGTGGCTCTCCTGTCAATGCACTGTGGCACTAGCCATGCTTAATGGGATGCAACTCCTGTTTTCCATGTGTGCCATTGTGAAGCTTCAAGGCATCTTTGTGTTCTCCTGAATTTTATTATGGGTGAAATTCACATCTTATGAAAGGAGTTCTCAAAGCAATGTCAGCTGCTTGCCTTCTGACACAAGTTAGCACACACTGAGTCTTTGACTAGAAGTGAGCATAGACAGGTAGAAAAAAGCCCTCTGGGAGGTGCCAAGTGTGTGTTTTTCCAAAAAACATTCTCAAAAATGGCAGGCTGGCTGTGTAGTGTGTAGGAAATACACACCTTGATAACAACCAGTTACAAGAATTGTAGAATAATAGTAGACTGGTGGTGATCTCATCTTTTTTGTCTATTAATAGTTCTCTCCTATTAATACTGGCTGTGGTAGAAAACACAGATATAGAGAAGAACAATTTTGTTATATACCTCTGCAGACTTTGAGGCATGTTGGCAAATAGTGGAATAACATACACATGCTGGTTCCTAAGCTTGGAAGGCTTTGTGAGAAACTCCCTGCAGTAGAGAGTTCCTTACTATGTGTGATTTCTGCATCCTATTGAGATTTACTGACTTGCTTAGTTTCCCATAAAACATAGAAAGAAGGAATCCAACTGTGTAAAATATTTTTTCTTTTTTCTCTTTTAAAATTTTATTTATTTATTTGTAAGAAGCCATTTTATGAGCAATTAGGGTTTTTTATTTGCCCCAGAGTAATATTTTTGTTTCTGATTTGGCATATCTTTATTAGGCTAAATAAAAAAGCTCTGCTTAATTTCCAGAAGACTAAAGAAAAATAACTTTTCTGCCAAAGACATATCATGTTCATAGCTAGGCACTTAAGCTTGATATTGGTTCAAGTTCAGCAAAAGTGCAGGGAGGAAGGGCTGGCTCTGGCCAGAGAATTGCCACAACCTTTGCGCTGCCTTCCTTGCTTATACTAGGTTTTGGGAAAATCGTGCTGGCCCATGACAAAGCCCGGATGGAGTGGAAGCAAACTGGGTCTAGTTTTGAGTGGGAGAAGTTTGAGTTTTGCAGTTATAGCCTCCACAAACAATGTTCCTGATACCAGAAGCAGGAATAGTTGGCCTGGGCTTCCATTTTGTCTTACTCCCATAAGAACTGAGCAGTCTCCTCCTGAGGCTCGCCCAGGCATGGCTTAAGCCATTTCATGGTCTCCTGAGAAACTGTGTGATGTATCTGCAGGAAAACCAGATAAAATATGCAAACCCTCAGTCCTCAGGGAAAGGGATATGAGATTGAGAATCTGCATGGGTTTTAGGGCTTTTCTCCTAGATCTGCTTCTGAATGCAATAGTCTCATACTTCTACTTCCCCAAAAGGGGAGGGATATGTTCTGAGGCAGCTAGAGAGCTAAGCTGTTAGAAATAAAATTAAGGAAAGAGTTTAGAAATATCTTAGTTGCTTGTTTTAATCAGATTTTCTTTTTTAATTTAAAAATTAGCTCAATAGAACACTGCTTTTAGAAGCAGTTAAAGAATGATAACAAAAGCAAGATTTAGTTTAGCGTTGAACTCGTTATATATACAAATCAAAAAGACTAGTTTTTGATCTTTCATAAATATTAAAAACTAATTTTTTGATAATTCCTTTTAAATTTTTTGATTTTTTTTTAATGAAGTGACTAAGCAACTTCTCATTCATAGGAAGAACAATCTGTAAATGCTGTATAATGCTTTTGTTGGTAAAATGGCTTACTATCATTTGGTATAACATATTCTAGACAGCTTGCTGACAGCAAAATGAATTTATGATTCTTTGACTCATTACAGGTGAGTAAAAGAATCGTTCTTGTTTTTTAACTACGTCTGTAACTTAATAAAGGAATTGCAAGCTGGAACATTACCTGCTGTCAGAACACACTCCCTAAATAACCTCATCCCTAATTCTACTTTATATAAGAATGATGCACTTTCAGTTTTGCATTAGAATATTAACACGACCCAATTTCAGGATTGGTAAAGTTTTCTTTTTAGAGCAAGGACTTACAAAAACAAGACTACTTTCTTGAACCTAACAGCTTTGTGTATCTATTAGGTCAAAAGTTCCACCAACTTAAAATTAGACAAGATAGAATAGGATATGTGAAGTTCTGTTCATGTATGCCTTTTGAAATGGATATATGTTACATCACTCTATTAAAACAGAAAAGGCAATACCATAGTGGTCTTGTTATAAACACTTTGAAAGTTCCAGGGCATGGAAGAAATTATTCACTTATTTCGAGTTGCTACTTCCTGTTATGACAGAGGAAAGGGAATAACAGTTGAACCATAGATTCCTGATGAATGATCCTCACTGCAAAGTATCATAGTAACCACTTGCTTGCTAAACAGTCAAAAATTTTGGTCTTGCTTAGACATTGCACATGTTGCTTTCAGCAGCTGTAATAACTTTCTGTTGTCCATCCTGATACAACAGTCTCTTGATCCTTTAATTAACCCAGAGGTGTCTAATAAGCAAGAGATCATAACTTTTACCAGTCAGTCCAAAATAACATATACTGAAGAGAAGATTGTATTGCTTTGACTACTTTATGTGTTGAGTTTCTTAGAGGAGAAAGCACTAAAAACCAAAATAGGAATAAAAAAGAATTTCATTAATTGTAGGGAATGAATTGGGAAAACAGTTCAGACACAATTTAAAAAGTTAAAGGAGAGAGGAGTGGTTTTGCCGATGGTTGGCAGTGGTATCTCAGCAACAAGGAGCCAGAATTTCTGTTGGCTCACAAAGCAAGGGAAAGTGAAAAATGTAAAAATAAAGATATGAAAAAAATCCCATATGTCTGTGTGATCCTGATGAACCCTGAAGACACAGTTTTGGTAATCTGGTGCCAATGCTGCCAGCAGTAATTCATTGGAGCCTCTTAGTGATTAAATACCCTTTTTAACATCAGTAATAATTACTGTGTACACGTAAGCAATAAACTAATTCCTGACTCCAATACCATATAATTAAGGTTAATGAATTGAATTGTCTTTAGTATCGGATAGGCCTTAACATTTATAAAACTACAAGGAGAAGAGATAAAACAGGAAGCTTTTGCAGGGATAGTGTAAAGGTAATGTGATATGCTCTTTCTTTAATAACAGAAATATCTGAAATTGAATAAAAACATGTATTTATAAAATAAAAAAAAAAATCTCAACAGAATGGTTTAGATGCATTTTAGCCTGTTGTCTCTGTCCATCCCCTGGTTATAGAGGCTTGTTGAAGATTTTCAGAATTCTAACAAATATTTTGATTATCCATTCCTACTCTCTTTTTATGCTACTTTCCCATGTTATTTCTGAAACTGTTGTAATGGGAAGGTATTTGGATGATTCAAGTATTTACAAGTGAGCTGGATTTCCAAAGTACTCAGTAATGGCTTTATTTGATTTGCCATTCAGCATGAGAAGAAACAGTGTTAGGGCCAGCAGAAAACTCCAAGGTAAGGACTGGAAAACTATTCCTTCTCATTCAGATTTGTGGACTTGTTAAAAACAATAATAATTAAGAAATAAAAAAGTATTCTAGACAGAATCACATAGCAAAAAAAAGGTTACATTACTTCAAGTTATTACTTCTCTTAACATTCTAAGAAATGTTAAGTAGTATAAAGAGGCATTTCATTGGATCCTGACAAGTTCCTACATGTAGTACAAGAAGTAGCTGAAAGTGGTTGAGGGATGAAGAGGGATGCTTGATGCAGTAGATTCACCTTGTGCTATTAGTACCCGCTGTAAGGGGGAAGAAATGCCATGAGACTATGGTTCTGCTTCTATGCCTTTGCTAGCTGATCTCCGTGCAGAGTGATTTGGAATCTCATCTTTGTCTGGAGTGCATGGTCTTTGGCTCTGTTGCTCATGCAAATGGGAAAATGCACTGGGGCCTGTATCAAAATCTCAGCTGGGATAAACTGATGTCAGTGGACTTTGGTACAAATCGGTATAGCCCCAAAGACTGACAAGTCTGAAAATATCTGCATTCTACACACACAGTTTAATGGCTATTTAGTGTCTTTAAAATGTCTGATATTTGCTAGTATTGCCTTTTCTGAAAGTTCCTTTAGATGGCACTTGGGCTGCCTTTTAAAAAAATATCTGACTCAAGTCCCTTAAGCAATCGCCACTAAATGAAAATGTTCAGCCATTTCAATCTCAATGGGAGATTTTTGTCTGAGACAGAATTTAATGTGATGCTCATTCACATCTGTAGAAATACATTTAAAAATTCAAAATGGCCCAATGTACTAAAATGCAGCACATAAATCATATTGTGGCATTAATCAGATTGCCATATGCAGTTGCCAGCCTCTGCTTAATTTGACCGGGATATATAAAAACATAATGCATCAAGTAAAAGGTATTTTTAAATGGGCTGAAAGTAGCATATACTCCATTACCATTTCTATTTTTTTTATTAATGATCAAATGGAAAAAAGCTCATGTGGAGGGTTGATGACTTGAAAACTTGGCAATCATGTTTTCCTATTCTTCATAAAATAAAAAATGTGAGAGAGTATGTGTACCTCAGAAATGGCACAGGTTTGTGTCCATACATAAGAGTGTGTTAATATTCACATAATTTACAAAACCTCATGTAAGGGCTGTTTTTACAAATGGGGCAAAGGAAAACGTCTTGAGTGACACTTCTCTGGGTATCCCCTGTACTTTCAGTGAATTTTGTAAAGGTCCAGTGAATCGAGTGCATTATAAGGAAAAGCGCCTCTGATTTTTCCATCCTTGGTGCATATGGGATTGAGCATTTAATTTTAATAACTGCAACTGTATGATTTGCAATTGTATGATTTTAAAGGTCTTTTAATAAGATTTACCCTTTTCCCATTCTGCATAACACTTTCTCCCATCAAGATTTGGCTTTTTTCACCATTCTCATCAGAATTTTTGTCTTTTATTTTTAAAGAGTGTTTTCAAATGGAATCATTGTGGTTTTTAGTTCTTTCTGAGTCTGACATTCATAATGAAAATCTAAAAGCGTCAGTGTCACTACCATGCTGGAAATTGATATAATGCATGCTAATGAAGACTTCAAAGGAGGAACTGGTTTTATTATTATTTTAATTTTAAAATGACAGAACTGTTTCTTGAGTCAAGCCTAAAAAGCACATTTGAGATAGATCAGTTCAGGGAAACCAGCACAAAGCAGAAATAGATAATAATTCGTGAAGTGAGCAAAGCTGTTTCTTGCCATCTTTCTTCCTGAACTCTGTCAAATTTAGGTACCTTTTTGAAGAGCTTACATGGACTGATTGAAAGTTTCTGACTTGGTTGTACACTAGATCTTTCTGTCTTCATATTTTGTGGAAATAGGATTGAAAGTGTCAGTATTGTAAACAAATCACAAGCATTGAGTAAAATGTAAAAATTAACTACTAAGTTTAGGTGACAATTCTAATAAAATCTCTGCCTGTGGGAAGAAAGATAAAATGCGTTACACATACACTTTGGTCTCTGCCTCAGAATTGGTGATGTGATTTTTGAAGGGATGAAGTAAAACGGAGGGTTTTTTCCTTTTCCTGAAACCCATGTTGTCACTGCCCTTGTTTAAGATAACATTTCTTTTTACTGCAGATCATTGCTGCCAATGCTTTTCATATAACTACTTCAGAGGCCCATGTTCCTTATCCTTCTACATCCCTACTTCAAGCCATTTGCTCATGTGATCTGCAAATTTTTAGTGGCCTGATGAATGGGTGTTAGTATGGAATGGAAAAGAAAAGGCTTGTAGGGGCTGCATTTGAACTTTTCACTTCACCTCAGGCTTCAGAAGCATCTTTTCAAAAGGCTGCTTCTGGAACAAAATGGGCAACTGTGTGCAAGCCTGTAAATGGTTTCCCTGTTTATTGGGAAGTCAGCTCTCATTCTGGTTCAGCTTAAACTGTACTTGAGAGAAGTAGGGCCAGATTTGGCTCAGTTTTTGACCCTGCTGTCCTTGCCCATCTGATCTCTGTAGCTTTCTTCCTGTGCTGCATCTGCTAAGCACTATCTTGCTCTATCTTATGTCTGACATATTTTTCAGCTGTGTCAGTGGGCTCATGACTAAAACCTAAATCATTTTAATCTTTGAATTAGAAGTTTTTCAGCATAGACTTAATTGCTGCATGCATTTTCCAGTGTCAAAAGGTTAGGAGTTTATAGTCTGTATATGTTTTTCCCTCTCAGGATCTGTAGCTTGCTCCATATTGCATTTGCCAGGCTGTTGGGTTCCCACTGTTATGCTGTATTTTTCTAGTCTATGGTGCTCCTTTAGATGAGTTTTCTTCTCAATATTTTTGCATGCCTTTTACAAGTGCTGTGCAGGTGACGTGATAGACTCTAGTTCCAGCCACAGCCTGAACTTCTCCAGCTTGAATTTCAGGACTGCAAACCAGCCTTACATTGCTGATAATTTTATAGCTCTATTTCAGAAGCTAAACTAAAAAAATACTTTGTTTTGGACTTTTGGTGTCACATATTTAAGAACCCTGTCATCCAGCATCTAGAAACTAGAGGGGGAAATGTAGGAACCAAAAGTATAGACCTTTGTGGTGACTTTCAGATCTAAACAGCAGTTTAGTCTTGGAAATTGCTTTTCTTTTCCTCTGTGGAGCTGTGTACAGAGCAGGCTACATTTCCCTCCTGCATTGTACAGAATTCTCTGCTTGTCAGTGGTACAGGTAACTTTCAGCTTGTTGTTTGCTTGATGTTGCTTGCTATGCTGCAATAAGCTTTCATATGTGTACATTCTTGCCGAGTATATGTCCCCTTGTCTAGCTCTATTCCTTGTAGTTTTTAAGAGCATGTGCCACATTAAAAACATTGGTGGAATTATCTGCTGGGAGATGACACTCTGAGCTGAAAAAGTGAATGATAAGTAATGAGGGAAGTGGGAAGTAGTGTATAAATGCAGAAGTTTTATGCTCTGAAAATTACTGTAGCATTGAAGTCCCTAGATGAGTAAAAACAATGCAACAACATTTCACCACAGACTCTCATCAAAACTTCAAATAGAATTTTTACATCCATACACTATCATGAAGTATTTATAATTATTGTGCCAGGAAATCTAGCTGGTGATTCTCAGAAATCAAAGGATGAAAAATAAAAGATACATAAATGAATAAATAATTACCGACTCTCTCTGTGCATTCTCTAAACCTAGAGTGTCAAAGTTTTTCTGTAGTGGGGGATGACTGACATTTTCAATTGAGCTCCCTAGGAGAGAAATACAAAATGGGCCAGTGGAGGAGAGAAGGCTTCACTGTACAGAGCTGCTAGTGAAATCAGCAGGAATGCTAGCTGTACAGCTCAGTATCTATGCCCTGACAGTTTGGGGTAGGTATCTTTTTCCAGATACTTAGGCACTTGATAAATAGGCAACAGTTTGGTATCTAAATATCTCTCAGGATGTGGCCCTTGTGCAAGTGAATTGTGATGGTTTTCTGCAGCACATAAAGATTGTGATATGTACAGGACACTGCTGCATCAGGATTTCCATAATTCTGATTGAGGGATTGCACTTTCTTCATTAGGACTATAGAATCTTAGAAAGGTTTGGGTTGGTAAGGGATCTTAAAGAGCATCTAGTTCATGGGCAGGTACAGCTCTCACTAGACCAGGTTGTTTAGAGTTCTGTCCAATATGATCTTGAACACTTCCAATGATGGGGCAAACACAACTTCTCTGGGCAACCTGTTCCAGTGCCTTATCTAACCTAAAGCCACTGTCTTTCACTTTGAAGCCACTATGCTTCTTCCTGTCACTACCTGGCTCGTGTGAAGTAGGGGAAAACAAAACTGTTTTCTGGAAATCATTGAGGCACTGAGCTCCTAATACAATCAGGATGGTAAGATGGAAGGAGTTGGAGGCTTCTAGCTGAGTCACAGGGCTGATGTTCCTGTCTTGGGATATCACATGGGGAACAAGCCAAGGTGTAGGGAGACATGGGTGGTGGAAGGCAACAGAATCTTCTTGACCAGCAAGGCAGTGAGGGAGATTTGAACCACTCATTTTGCCTGCTGATGTGGCTGAGAAAGGCATAATTGATTTCTGGTCAAGTTTTACCTGGAGCTGAGTAGAACCTGTGTGATCACAGGTTCTGTGTGCTGAGCCCAAGCTGGGATACCCTGTGTACCACTGTGCCTCCCCCAGGCTGGGGCAGGGTGCAGGGTGAGACTGCATCCAAGTGATGCCCTTTCTGCATAGGGCTTCCTTTTTGTGAAGTGCCATCTAGGCATGGACCTGGTGCCATCTTTGCTGCCTCCAACTTCACAACTGAGATAAAGGTAGGTAGCTAAAGGCACTGGGATAACTTGTAGGAAGCACCAAATAACACAGAAAAGACTTTTTTTTTTTTTTTTTTTTTTTTTTTTTTGGTTTTTTTTTTTTTTTTTTTTTTATGAATGTCAATTTCTCGGTCTGATTTATCAGATTACAGTAAATTTTGCAGACTGGTCATACACTAAGCAAAACTATTTCCTTTTAATTTTTTTAAATTTTCATTTAATTATCAGTATTTGTTGTTTACTGCACAGCTCATATTGTCTATATTAAAAACTAGAAGATCTATGATTACCTAATCTGTCTCTCCACAGAATACAGGCCACAGGACTTATTTATTTCTTTCTTTGTATTGCAGATTAATTATTTATTTCTTTGTATTGCAGATAATACTTTATTTAAAAATGCTGGTAATTGAAAAGCTATGTTGTTTCAATAAAGAATCTCCTTCTTTATTGAAATATACACTCTATTTTCTAAACTGAATTTGTCTAATTTCAATTCCCAGATGTTGCATTTTGTCACCACTTCCTCCTCCGGCAAGGCTGATTCATGTACCTCCAGACAGATTGAATGCCTTGCCCTCTCCATGCATGCATGTTCTTCATATGTTTAGCCTATAAATACTTACTTGTGAAGTCTATTCAAATAGATGATGCCATTATTAGGAATGTCCAGCCTTCCCCAAGGACAGCTAAATCCACCACTAAAGTTTCTGAGGACTTCATAATGGCAAAATGTTTCCTCCATTCTTGCTCTAACCATTCATACAACGTGTTGTACCCCCTAAGAATATGAAGTACTGCCTTCACCTTGTTATCCTGCTCTTCACAAGATGCAATGCCCACTGTAGGCCAGAATTATTGCACCTGTTGTAACCTGAACCCTGCCATCTCTGTAAAGGGATCAATCTCAGCCCTCTTCTCTCCACTTCCTCCTACCTGTCCCGTCCTTATGTCTGCCTCATTTTCTGCTACACTCTCCAACATTCCCATTAGGGCCTTATCCCTCGCTTGGGTTGGGCATAGCACCTTCCCAGCAGCAACAAGTCAACACAGCCATTCAGACATGTCTTGTCTCAGCTGATGTCCCAGTAAAACCTACCACCCCAAAGGAAATCTTTTAGACTCCTGCCAGCCCCAGTGAGGCAGAGATAAGTCATACATCATCCAAGAGCTTCCCCTCCACGCGCAGCTCCCACGAAGCAATGCTGCCATCGGAGTCATCAGCGTCTGATTTTGCAGGATTAAATGTGTTGGAGATGTAAAGTCTCAGTTTCCGCTTTTGCTGTTATGCACACAGACAAGGGAAAAGTACATATCCAGTTTAAGTTCAGGATCTGAGGAAGCAGCAGGAAAGGTGATAATTACACATTTAATAGGGAATCTCCATGTTTTATACAGTTGCACTAGTTGTATTAGAATTTAAGATGTACAAGAATATGTTGAAGAGCTGAATCTGAAAACTCCTTTCAAAAACTTTTGGCTATACAAACATGCTGAAATTCATTGTAAATGGAGGAAGACAGGAGGCAGGAGGTTGCCAAGCCTGAGAAGTGATACAACCTGTACTTCTAGATTAGATATTTGAGAAATCATTGTGAGAAAAGCACGATACTATGTCTTTTTTGGCTTCAACCTAGCTAGATTGCTAAAATTCAGCTGCAACTCTATCGCAACACAAATGTCTTTCATAGTTGCATCAGTTCAGATTTGTAAATGGCAGTCACAAATATAGCTCATGCTGCAAACTACCTGCCAGGTACATCTCTGCCCACCTGCATTCTACCATCATGCAGTATCTGGTGATAAACCCACAGACACACCTGAACACACTGACACACACACACTGGCTACCTTATCCTCCTCTTCACCCCACCTGCCTACATCCTCAGCAAACATGCTGCAGCTCCAGCTTGCTGGGAGACCTGAGTGAAGGAAGGCACCCTCCTTCATCCCTAACTCAGATGCTCAAGCGTGTTGGAGATTCAATCATTCCTATACATCGTCATTTTTACAGACCACCTGAAGTTTCCCAGTCACTGTAGCGGCTTATGGCTGTGTAATTTCTCAGTGCCCTTCTTTCCATGCACCATGTGGAAAACCCAGCTATTAAGTATGATGCATGGATTCCGGAAGAGATTATTACCAAAAATTATTTTGGGACTCTAATCTCCAATACCTATGTATAACACAATGTCAAATAGGCTACAGTTGTCAAGTTAATGCCCACAAAATAATGTAAGAAGGGAACAATCTTGTAAAACTTTCACACACACATAGAAGAGAAGGAAGTTACATACAGCAGATTATACAGCATAATCTGGTGTAGAGGAATGGCGAAGGCAGAGATGTATGGCTGAAGAGGAACAGAAAATTACTACATTTTGCCAAATCTGGAGAAGACAAAGACTGAGAGTTTGATAGAAATGGAATGTCAACAGTATGCTCTAACAGGGAACAGCATTTTCCAAAGTGCCATCTGTGCAGAAAATGACAGGTTTACACAGGTAAGAACAGGCAGATAGACAAAATATATATATATATATATATATCTTGAGAATCCATGTTTTATCCTACAATCCATCCTTTCCTATAAGATTTCAGTTGCCAAAGCCATCTTTCATAATATAATTATTTTAATGACCCCAAATCTCTGTTTGGTGTGGTGGACTTGTGAAGGGCTTCACATTTCTAAACTCAAGACTCTTCAAATTACCCTGCACCCACTCCCAAAGTCCATGATGGCCTTAGAGCTGCATAGCTTTTCAGTAATTCATTCTTTAATGCCATCTACTGGTCTGTTGAGTGTATGGTTTCTGTTTCCTTCAGGCCATGGAGCTTGCTACATCTGTCAAACAGCCCTGTCTGCCTGACTACCTCCTAAAAGTTTTCTGGAATTCTGACCATCTAAGTCTTCCGTGAAGTCAGTACAAGGACTCTTGCTAATGCTGCTCTGCAGACAAGGAATTCTGAGACTCTCATGACAGTTGCAATCCAAGAATGCAGTACTGGCTGAGGAAGAGGACCGTACACAGCAGTGCCCAATCAGCAGAAAACAGCCAAGGCATGAGCTAAACTTGAAAAGCTGGCAGCTGAAGGGGGCTGCTGACAGTAGTCAAAGGAGCTGACAGGTGGGGAAGGTCATTTTCCCCTTCAACAGCCGCACAAATCCCAGGTCTCCTCACTTCTTGAGCCGTCCCACAGCTGTCAGCTGGTTCAAGTGCACAACTGCTCTAAGGAGATCCTAGTAGGATCAACATGCCAAACATATTTTATGCACTGTCCTCATGAAAAAAAATGCTTAAACTGCTCCCTAAAATTTCCCCAGAATAGTTAGCCTTCAGACAGAAAAAAAAAAGCCAGCCTGAGCAACACTAGACCATAAATCTGTAGTTCCCTATGACTGTTTCTAGCTACAGCTCAATCACTGTGACAAACACTAACTGTAATTACAGCTGATAGCTCTGAGAAATCCTGTATATTCCCTACATAATTTCACATACCTCAGAAAAATTCATATTTGTCCCAGGATCACAATCCCAGTTTGAGAATCACTGTTTTAAGGCATATATTTCAAAATTACAAGAGCTTTGATAGGACATGGAAATGGAGAGATAATTTCTATTGCTGTTACCAATTCTGCAGCTGTAATAAAATGGAAATACATAACATTAAGAAAAACCCAAGTGTATCTAGGTTTAGCCCTATTTTGACAGGTCTGATACTTATATGCTAGGACTACCTATACATGAATTTGAAAAACATCTGTCTGATCATTCTCTAGATGTTAACTGAGTAACTGATATTTAAAATGTGTTTTCTGAGCCCTAGATGGAAACAGAATTTTCCATCTACAGTTCCTGTAGAGTGTTGTGCCTCCTACACTCTTCCCTATCCCAAACACTGAATATCTCCATTGCACATCTTACAGCTAGGACCTCGTGGACCTGTTAATTCCCTCATTAAAGAGTTTGCCACAGATTAAATAACTTTCTGCTGATTTCTCAATTCAAGTCAAAGTCTTTAATCACCTTTAAATATGGCCAGATTCCTAGCTAGTTTAAAAGAATTGTGTTCTACCTGTTTCAAGAAGGTAAGACAAATTACTTCTTCTGAGAGTACAATCTACTATGTACAACACTTTTTAAGAATGAACTCATGATTTAGACCACCCACAATTCAGTTTCCTATCTAGGTGTTAATGGAACTTGATTGTTTCTTTTTTGTTTGTTTTTTTTTTGTTGTTGTTGTTGTTGTTTCACATATATCAACTGGAAAACCGGGAAAGAGGTAAAAGCCTTCCACATTTTATCAGCCTATCACATTTTATCACCTGTACAGTGACAAAGACAATAGAATATTGATCTTAGCTGGGCTGACCCCCATCACCGTGGTAGAGACAAGAATGATGGCTTTACATCACAGCAGACACACAGCTACAAAACCCTTCATACTAGAGGAATAGAGTATGAGTCACTCAATACAGTCAAAAGAACTTAAATGAGACATGAAAAGAAATTCTTCACAGAGTGGGCAAAAATTTTAACAGACTGCCTGACGAGGCTGTGAAATCTCCATCCTTACAGATTTTTAAAACTCAACAAGGCCTTGACAACCCTGTTTTTAGCAGAAGGTTGAACTAGATAACGTCCAATTTCTTCCTATCTAAATTCTCACATGATTCCAATGAATAGACTCAGAAAACTTAGAAAAAGACCATTTCAGTGGGAAATCAGGAAGTGCTGGACTTGATCTAATAGAAAATGCAAAAAATGTCATCCATTCTTTTCTTACACAAATAATAATTTCTGTCAGTAAATCTTCCCATTGTATGTTCTACTATTCCACAAGTTCCACTTTTGACCAAATTTGAATTGGAAACATAATACATACCTTCAGCACATCCCTCTAATCTATTATTTTATTATTTTTTATCATTTTAATACAAAGTTCCCAAACTAGTGTTTATCTATCCTTTATTTATTCCTAGGCTATTATTCCCCTTATTAAAGACTTTCAGAAGCTAGAGCTGGTAATAGCCACAGACTTTTCTCTACCACTTTTCTATGCATACTCATTCCCAGCAGTTTGCTCACTGACCCATTCCAAAGCATTTCTGCTAATAGGACTTTTACTGGAAAGGTATTTCCACCATTTATTACAAGAATTATTTTCCTCCCCTGACATAACCTACACATTTTTCACAACATACCTTCATTGGCCTCTTCAGTGCTTCTTGAATATCCACACGCTTCCGCATAATGGTCTGGTCCAGTTTGCGCTCAAAGGCCAAGAGATCCATGTAGGCCTGGGACTCAGGAACCAGCTCCCGGATCTAAAAGGAAGCAAGGAATATCCAAGCACAGGAAGCACAAATCTGCCATGTTCCAGAACAGCAATACTGACACATTCCCAGCCCTTGGACAGATGTGCCGAGAGTTCTCCCTCCGACAGCAGTTCCCAGACAGTGGGGCAGGTCTCAGTGGCACGTGAGAACACGGCACAGACTGAAAAGCGGGAGCACAGAAGTGACGCTAATGCATTCTGGAAGACCCTGCCTGAATCCACAAGTCATGACTGTTTTCTTTGAGTGAGGCTTAGCTACCAGCAGTCAGGGAGCCACTACTTTCAGCAATCCAAAGCAAAAACTGCCACATAGGATGCCAGCCTTTTTCAGCACACCTTCCTGGTGTGGTGAAACTGACCTTCATGGTAAAGTTCCAACATGACCAGATATCAGGTGTCAACTTATGATCCTGCCAACTTTTATTGGTATTTTAATACATTAGTTAACTACATAAGTTCTATTGAAAAAAACCCTTTTTCATTTTCTCTTTTATGAGGAAGTTAGCAGAGGAGGGGATATGAAGCAGGTTGGAATGAAGACCTAATAAACTGAGCTTAGAAATGGGTAAGTATATCCTTAAATTAAAATGTTGGTTCTTAATTTGGAATAACTCATGCAGGAAAACCATAAAAAAAGGTACTGTAAGTAATTAAAACAGATCTACTAGACAACCTTTTCTATTTCTACAACATTCACTCTAGCTTTCACTTATTTAACTAAAATATTTAAGTGTTATAATATTTCCATAGGAATTAAAAGTGAGTTGGTATTCCTGTTTTGCTTTAGAATTACAATTAGTTACAGTACAGTTTATATCTGGTGTAAGGCACAAACACCTATTTGAGAGACACTAGGCATGCACCCATTTCCTGTTTTCTGCAAGGACATAACTATTGCATGAGGTTGAGCCAACAGCTGGCACACCTAGTATTGTGTCTGACAAGGTTTCAAAGCTGCTGCCTTTTAGCAGCAACTTTTAGCCCAAGGCAGAGCATTCCAGAACCTCACCAGGCATTATGAGAGGAAGAAGCTCCTTTTGCTCATTTTGAACATGCCACAAGTGAGTTTCATTTGATGCCATTTCCTTGCACTGCTGGAGCAGCAGTGGGCAGGCATTCCCTAGGCACCTTTGCCATATGTTTTACAGGTTTTTATCATCCTTTTCTTAATAATTTTCTTTTCCAGCCTAAAGACAAACAATTTCTTCCTGCTGTATTTAGAGTGATTAAGATTATCAAATAAATGTCTCTTTCAACCTACTCTGTTTGTTTTGAGATAGCAGAATACCTGCTTTATTACAGCAAGACTGATATTTTGGAAGAGCAGGAATCACAGAGCAAAAACTCTGTCCAGCTTTAGCTGAAACCATTATATTTTTACCTACTTATATGCTTTCTCAAAAAGTTTGTATCAGCAGAACAATAAAAGAATCATGAGCAGAAAGAGCAAACATTACCCGAGAAACATCAAGGAAATGACAGGCGGCTTGCAGAGTAAGGGCAGTAAGGCAGTGAGTGCAAATCTTTGGACAAAACAAAACACCCCAATGTTTTTATCCTGTTCTGCACAGATGAAAAGATTTCTCAGTTCCTTGCCTGAGACTGCAGTCAATTAAAAATTCTGGACTGAGAAAGTAGTTTCAGACCTTTAATGCCAAGTTCCATCAGAGTCAGATCATGAACCCCCCTGGCACAGAGTGAAGCAGGAAGAGGCCTACAGAGTCCTTAAGACACCGCTTATACAACACAGGTGATACAACCTTTCCAGCTGGTTCAATGGGTACTAGACCCAGGATCTAATGAAAATTCTAGGAAGTTTGTAGAAACAGCAGAAACCTTCAATAAATATTTTTATTCCACACTTTTACATCTTTTATCACATGAAAATGAAAGAGCTATTTCCTATTCCATTACTATAACCAAACTGGATGTTAAATACTGTAAGATGCTAAAAAGTACAAACACCTTAATATCAGCCAAAGACAAAACTTCATCTAATTCCTTGAACCGCAAATGGTCAGAGATTGGGAAAGCATTTGAAAGAAGAATTGTACTTTCTGTGTATTCCTCTCTAGGGATGTGTTATGGTCACAGCAAAGATGGGATTTTGGGCTAGATCAAAGGCTCACTCAGACCAGTTTGGGTAGCTCTCATAGTCTTTTGCTTTTTCACCCTACTAATGGAATAATCTTTTGGAGGCATGATAGTGCATACGTTATAAGGATTGGTACAGCCTGCCTAATTCCTTCTCATGCATGGTTTGCCCTAACTGAAAAGATGGTTAGCTCCATGCAGGTCTACATTCTTCTACTGAAATTCTAACTATAAATGCAAAAAGAGTATTTCAATACTTAAATTCGCCATTCTGGCCTTTATCTAATTGAAGAAACTCCAGAAAGCACCTAGCAGAAGCAGCATCTTGTCAGCCAAGGTTTTGAAGCATACCTAGTTATACTTCATCTTAGAATTCCATGGGTAACCAGAAGACATTAGTAGGACAGTGTCTTTCTGGAGGCTGGAGTTGTTTATCTTTCTATTAAGAAAATTCAAAGGTTTCAAACTTCTAAAGATTATTTAAAAAGCAATTATTGCTAAATTATGCATTTTTAACCTTGATTTCCAAATGTTTTTTATCAATGGTGACAAAAAAATGGCCAACTGGCAAGTGGAGGCAGTGAGGACAGTGTGGAAGGAATGGCATGATGGGAGAGTTTCTCATAATTTTCTTATAGAAGCAGAACAATATGGGGGCCCCACCACACCTGCCTGTAAACAGATGTGCAAGGCTTGTGAGACAGAATTAGAAACCAAGCAAAAACTGCAACACTACAAATTCTGGGATACGGACATCTTTGTAGAGCTTCTATGGCTGTCACAGTACAACAGCTTGGAAGGCAACAACAGCACTCAGCAGTGTGGGGAAAGAAATGAGGAAGACTTCTGCAAGAAGTTCAGCAGCAGAAGGAAAGCTGAGGGAAAACCCAGGTTCGGGTCTGGTTCTGCCGCTCATGTGGAAA